>CM053513.1:47145805-47180872 GCA_028627145.1 Eidolon dupreanum
CACACACACACACACACACACACACACACAAAGGAGCAGTCAAGTCCATGCTTTTCTATAAACTGTAGATGGGTTTGTGGTACCTGGTGTAAGGTGAGTTTACTGGAGTGATCTCATCAAATTGGGTTGCAATTTCAGTCGTTACCTTTGAAGATGAAAGAATGGCTGGTTTGCTAGGTCTGTGTGTTCTCTCTGTGTGTTCTATCTAGGAGTATTGCAACCCTCTCATTGTTTCAGACAAGGAAATAATCTGTGTTGCATTACTGTTTCCTTTGTTTGAAAATGTTGAATATCTCGGTTCAGGCGTGTGTTCTAATTAACCCTTAATGAAAGGGCCTGATATCTTAGCGGTTTGTACTCTGATCTAAGGTCTTTTGTCAGATATTGCCTTTAGGTCCAAAACAAGCACTCAGGCAACCCACAAATTAGAATACCTTAAAACATGACTCTTTATTAGGATACCATAGTAGTATTTTTTTCCATATGTGCCTTCTACAATGTCGCCTTTCTCATGCAGATATTCGGAGCTCTTTCCTACATGGCTAATTCCAAACTTTTACAGAATAATAATAAACGAAATTACTATTGTTTGAACTCTCACATTAGTATTCTTATTATGCTACTAAAATTGTTCTAAATTGACTCATAATTGTTGTAATCATCACAAACTATTATCCTAACCTGTTATACCTCTCCCTTCCCCACTCCAAACTCTAATTTGCAGAATGAGGAAGGGGAACATAGAGGCTCTCTGGACCCAAGGGATAAAAGTTTTGCAAAAATAAAACTTGTTATAAATATGACACCTACTAACTTGGTCTTGAAGGAGTTCACCCAAAGCTGGTCAAACAACTAAAACAAGTATTTAGTGCAATGGGCTCCACCAGGCGCAGAGTGAAGATAGTCCAGCCACAACCCTAGTTCTCCGTTTCAAAAATCTCTTCCTGGTTAAAAGGCAGACTCTTGAATATGACCTTGAGCAAATTACCTAGTCTCTCACTATCTCAGTTTCCTTGCCTGTAAAACAGGTATAATAATAGTACTTACATCATCTAATGTTTGTAAGCATCGAATCAGTTCATGCAAAATGTGTTATCAGTGCCTGGCCTGTAGCAAGTACTAGGTAAATGTTACCGTCATTATCATTTCAATATATTGATTTTTTCCTAATAACATATTCTCTCTCATTAATATTTCTGCAACTTTTTTAGTAAAGGCGTTTTCTGCCTGTTTTCTGGGCCCGAGTTTATTACAAATCAGCAGCACCCCCTCCCTATAGGAATGGTTTTCTCTGAGCCTCCTGAAACACATGGAGTTTTCCCAAATAGAGTCTTTCTGACCACTCCTATTTCCAATGTTTTCTCGTATTTTAAATATATATAAATATAAATATATACTGAAGACTATTTTTAGAGCAGTTTCAGCAAAATTGAGAGGAAGATACAGAGATTTCCCATAGACAGCTGACCCTTGCATGCACAGACAGCCTACCCCTCTGTCGACACCCCCACCAGAGTAATACAAGTGATGAAGCTTCATTGACACATCATTGTCTGGAATCCATGGTTACATGACAGCTCACTCTTGGTGTTGTACATTCTATGGGTTTGGACATTTATATATTTTTAAAGAATGAAAAAAGAATGAAGCTCCCTTCCAACTCCAAGTAAATAAACCGCAATACAGTTCTGACAAGAACTACCAGGAGTTAGGGTTGGGACTCCACAGGTTTAAGGGCTCAGCCCTCACTTCAGATGCCAGATGCAAGTCTTAGAGGCCACCTACATTTCCAATCAATTAACTATAAATTTGGGGATTTCCATGACCATCTCAGGTTCAGTAATTCTCTTGAACAACTCACAGAACTCACTGAAAGTGTTATACTTAGAATTACAGTTCTATTCTAAAATCTGTGCATAAAGTGAGGTCTGGAAGGGCCCTGGAGGCAGAGCTTCTGTGCCCTCTGCCCTGGGAGTCAGGGTGCTTCACCCTCACTGCACAACAGTGTGTTCACCAGCTGGGAAGCTCCTCCAAGCCTCAGAGTCCAATGTTTACTGGGGTTTCACTACGTAAGTGAGATTGATTAAGTCACTGGCCATGGGATTGAGCTCTGTCCAGTCCACTTCTCTCAAACCGATTAGAGGTAATCAAGTCCTGGCTGGTCGTCTTAGCTGCAGCCCTGATCCTAAAGCTAGGGTTCCACCTTGAGCCACCTCATTAGCATAATAAAGACACTTCTGTCATTCAGGAATTTTTGGACCTCTGCACCTGGAACCCAGGGCAAAGACTAGATATATTCTTTATTATAGTACACATAGATAATTCTCATTGAAGTCTACAGTTTCCAAAAGCATCATACATTTATTTTCTTTTCACTAAAATTATGTCAACATTGGCACTGGTTATCTTATGTTGATCAGAAACTCTGTTTGGAAGTTATGTCTTTAATGATAAGTAACAGGAGGAAATGAGTTAATGTTTTGTAACAAACACAGATTGGCAGGCAGAATCACTCAAAACATGGGGTCCATGGAGAAGAAATAATAAAAGGGATTCCTGATGACAGAAAGGTTGGAGAAGGCTTATCTAAGGCAGAAAGTTGCTACTAGGAAAAGCTAGTCCACGATAATGTGTTCATGGTGAGAATTAGAGAGCACAGCTTCCCCGCCCCACTCAGCCCTTTCTCTCTTGGTAACAAGAATGGTGCAGTTTGATACCCGAGGACACAATATTCCCATTTCTGCTCTGTGACCCAGAGGAATGACACCCGTGGTAGGGCTCCCAGGACAGGTGCAATATGCTAATGTGAGAGAGAATTTAGGAAAGATAATGCCTTTCCAGTTCTGTGGCACCATGGGCGACACCAGCCCTGGGCATTTGGATACTGTTGGTCCTGGGTACAGGGAGTCTGTGAGAACTCTGTCTAGTTTCATATTTCTTGCTTTGTTGGGATCATCCCATTACATCTTCTCCTAGTATGTTGCTCTTCCTGATCATGCAAATTTAATACATGTGTAGGGAGAATACCTGTGTTACACACATGTGGATGTGCTGAATTTCTCTGGTCTCCTTCCAGTCTACTGCATCTCAGGGCTGGCTTTTAAAATGGACTTGTCACATCCCAAGCAGAACAGGCATCATACTTGATTAGGTATTCTTCAACATGATTGTAACTTCCTGTCTGGTGTGTGTTTTAAAACATGTTCCCTGAAGCTTCTTTAGATAAATATTGGCCCTGAGACAGTTACAAAAATGACTCTCTGTAGGAAGTTAATGAAAAACAGGTTAGACCTGGATTTCAAATCAAAACATGAGAGCTTTGTTTCAGGACAAAGCCTGGAAAGAAATTGTGTATAACGTGAGTGAGAAGAGAGAGGCTTCCTGGGAATGAATGGAATGAATTTTAAAGAACTGTGCCTTGCCACTTCCTGACCCAAGTTTGACCACCACGGAGTGAGGGTCTCTCTTTCATATCTAATCATAATAAAAAGTGTAATTTGTCAACCTAATGAGTGGCCTTTGGAGAAGCCTGGCATATCAGAGGCAAAGAGGAAAAGAAAAAGTTTTAGATGGAGAGCAAGGAATGTGAAGGGGAAATGGTATGATTTGATTTTCTTGACAGTCTATTTTCTGATGAATGCAAGGCAGTAGTAACAGGGAACCTTCCATCAGCAGCGATCACTGCCAGCCTGTGGGAGAAGGTGAGGCCCCTGGTATTTGCCCTGCAGGACCCAAGTGGTTACCAGTTTTTTCCTCTTGCATCTTACCTGCTCTATTAGTTTCCTGGAACTGTTGTAACAAAGTGCCACAAACTGGGTGGTTTAAGACAATAGAATAATTTTGTCTCACTGTTCTAAAAGCTGGAAGTCCAAAGTCATGTTGTTGGTAGGTCAGGCTCCCTTTGGAAACCTATGGGAGAATCCTTCCTCGATGCTTCCTGGCTTCTGGTGGTTTAGTGGCGATCTTTGGTGTTCCTTGGTATAATTTTTGCCATTATTGCTTCACCACATCACAGTCTCTCTGTATGTCTCTGTCTTCACATGACTGTCTTCTGAGCACCCCAATTATATTGCATTAGGGGCCTGCCCTATGCTGGTATAACCTCATCTTAACACATTACATCAGCAATGACCTTATATCCAAATAGGTCACATTTTTGAAGTACTGTGAATTAGGGCTTAAACATATCTTTTTTGGGGGAAACAATTCAATCCATAATACCTGCATTTCATGCCCTTTTATAGTAAACTTTCTTTGGTTTTGGAAACCACCTTTTACTTGAAAAATTGAGTGAGATATCTTAAGTTTCCAAGTTTTGATTGCTTTTTTTTTTTTTTTTTTTTTTAGTCTATTCCATTTTTCCTTTTATCACAAAACTTTGTGACCCAAACTGTTTTGACATTGAATAGAGAGTCATAACTTCTCCCTGGCTCTTCTGAATCCTGGAAATTTATGTGAGGCTTTGACTTGAAAGCTTAACTTTTGGATATGGCCTTTATAGGGCTTTATGAAGTGAGGAGTGATTTGGCTTTTCCTCACCTTCAAAATCTACCTGCAGCAGCTGTTCTTCTTGCTCTGAATCATTTGGCTTTAAATATGTTTCTTGTCAGTTAGATAGGCACCTTCTATTTTTCACTTTTATTCATTATTCCAAACAGTGTTTAACTTCTTACAAACTCTTTGCATGAAGAAATAGGTACAGCTGGCTTTCCTGAGTCAAGGAAAGACTGGCCTTTCTCAGGGGTAGTAGCAGACACATCCCCAGGCCCATTGTGGCCACACCAGTGGTGTCAAGGCCTCATGTGCTATGACTGACCTCCAATAGGATAGTTTTAGAAGATCAGAGAAAATTATATTGGCATGAAGAAGATGGTTCAAATGAGATACATCCTAGCCTAGTAATTAGGAGCGAAGACTGATGAGACTGACCACTTGCTGGCTGCACGAGCTCAGGCAAATTACTTCAGCATCAGTTTCATCATTATCTGTGAATGGAATTTATTATGTCTGCCTTAATAAGTTTTTGTGAGAATGGAACGAGCTTATGCAGGACATATGCTTAGCACAGTGCTTGGCTCATAGTTGATAGTAGTTGTTATTAATGTAAAGAGCTTTCCTGTTAGTTCCTCCTTTTTTTTAGACATTTCTTGCTTTAATTTCTTTTCCAACTGGTTTCAGGGTTATTTTCCTTTTGGGGCATTAGAAGGTCAAGTTTGAGAAAAGGAAAGCAACTAAATGTGTTTAAGGGATGTGTATGGAATTCTGATTATGTGTGGTTTAAAAAAATTAATATTGCCAAATATTTATGCAATGTCCTATACTAGCACTGACACTTTGTTAGGGTGGTAGAGTTAGTGGATAAACTAAGTCAGGTATTGATTAGTAATTTAAATGTCAAGGAATTAAGCTTCCAATGAAGTAGGCCATGAAAATAGTTTTGTTAGGCTGCAAAAATGCCAACATTCCTGAAACAATGAGCTCATCATCAAATTCTTCCACACCCATAAAATAATCTAGGACTTGTTCGTTCATTTTTGCTTTGGTTTTCTGTGCAGCTGAGAATAAATAGAGCAGTGGTTTTCAAACTTTAGCAGGCATTAGAATCATCTCGAGAGGTTGTTTAAAAAAAAAAACAAAAATCCTGAGTCTTAGCCCCAGAGACGTTGATTCATTAGGGTGGGTGGGGCCTCAGAATTTGTTTCTAATAAGTTCCCAGATGCTACTGATGCTGATGCTGCTGATCCAGGAACCACACTTTGAGAACCACTATGTGGAATCCTGTCAAGCATTGTCATGTGATATAGAGCACAGGGCGTTTTAGACACAAGGAGGTAGGCTCAAATTGGGGTGTAGTAGCAGAGTTATATGAAGCAAATACATTTTTTTTGAGATTGAATTTCTTTCCTTTATAAATGGAAATGATAAAATCCACCTGTTCAAGCCATTGTAAGAGTTAAATAAGTTGTCTGTAAAGCACATTGTTCACTCCCTGACATATATTTGTTTAAAAGACTCTCTTAATTACTTTCACTGTAAGATTTTTTTCATAAGTCATGTAAATATTTCTGAATGTTCTGGGTGACCAAGTGTATCAAATAAATAATATTGCTTATTTAAATAACTGAAGCAATTTGAAATCACTAAAGTTTCAAGCTGGTGGGGGGGGCGCGTGGTGTGTGTATGTGTTCTATGTAGTTTTTCCTTTTAGTTAAACAAGAAGTCCCTTCCCATTTAGTTCTTACCAGGTAGCAAATTGCATAACAGATTAGGAATTTCATCCTCTTAATTTTATACTTTGGAATTTTAGCATATTTTGATGTATAGGTAGTACAGGACAGTGAAAAGGTCATGGCTGGAATAGAAACCCTGAGTTTTCATAATTCCTGAACAATGAGAATCTGACTGCAATTTCGTCTTTTTGTATTCAGAAGCAACCATATCTATCTGCATGGCACAGAATCACCCAGGGAGCTTCATAAACGTGTAATGTCTACCTTATTTTTACCTCATTTTTAAGAAATATAATTTAACATGTCTATGGCAGAGCCCGATCATATGCATTTTAAAGAATCATCTCAGGTGATTCAGAGAGGACATTTCAAGAAAGACTAGGAATGGGTTGCAATGGTCAGGACTGCATTCAAATTGAGATTCTACCATTTAATATGACAAGATAATGTGACAAGGTATTTAACTAGCCATGTGGACTTGACTAATTCTCCGATCTTCTTAATTCTTGGTGTCCTGTATGTGAAATGTGTCACTCTTACTCATTCACCAGGACTGTTATGCAGGTTATATTTAATATATATAAAGTGCTTAGCACAGTGCTGGGCATATAGCACTCAAATCCTGTAATATTGTGCTGCTTCCTCTAAAATGCTACATGTCAAAGATAAACATAAGATAAACACAAAAGTTCATACATAGATAGAATTGAAATGAAGCCAATTGGCTCTTTGAATCCCTAAAATATTTATGAAGCCTTGGAGAAAGAGAATTCTCCAAAGATTGTGTTGAAGTGACTGATTTCTTACAGGTGCCTTTAGATCAGGCATATTCACATCTACTTTCTGACTCAATTACATTTTTAGTATCAAAATCTTTATTTTGGAAACTGTAAGATTAAATGATGTTTGATTGTATTGAAACAAAGTGTTCAATCTAATCTATTAAATCAACAGACTATCATTTTTTACTGTGCCAGAACATTAATTTTCTATTCATTTTAATGTGACAAGATAATGTCTTTTCATGAAAATATTAAGTACTTCAGGAGAGCCTAAATGAAGCCATAGTAACACAAGATAATGGAGCCAATATTATTCAGTAACGGGATGGGAAAATCAGTTTAGAAAGAAAACATTACTGTAAAGATAGATTTTTATTCAAAGAATTAGAAAATACCATATAAGTACATGCTTATTTGGATTTTTCTAACATCTTTGTTGCTGTTCTATAGTCACACAAGCAGTTTTAAGATATTCTTTCTGTAGGATGGTCTTTCGTAACTTAGTGACATGTTTCTAATTTATGTATTTAAAATTAGTATCATGGCATTTTTCATTCCCATGCTATTCCTGAAGATCTATGTCAGTGGAGCTTTCAGAACAGGATTTATCAACCACAATTGCACATCTATTAAACAAAGCTTAACAACAGGCAATCCTAATGGGGTTTTCAATTATGGATCCCTTAGTGTAGTGTTCCCTAAGAACAATGATCGTATTAATTACAACCTGTTGAAGTCTGTAAACCACAATTACTTCTGTGTAAGTTGCAGTGAAGAGCTTTGAATTATCACTTGTAAATGAATAGAATGTAGGAAATTCGAACTTTCTCCTTGCTTTGATACAGATGCTAATTTAAAGCAAGTATTCTTCAGTCACCAGAATTAACATAATTCAGTGCCCTAGAATGAATGTTTTATATTTCTCATTTGTTACAGAAGAAGAAAAAAAGAGAGGCCTCATTACATATGTGATAGATGTCATATTGCCGGCATTTCTAGGGACAGGAGACTCTTTTTTGAACCACTCTTGAAGGGATAAGAAGATGTGCAAATTGTGGGTTTGTTACATGTTTCCAGTATGCATATGGGAATACGTGTTTAAACAAAGATGTCATTTTGACCTAGTGGGACTCTCAAACATTTCCTTCTAGGTTGGACACCGAGGGACAGTGCGAGATTATCCAGGCTTTAGCCCATCAGTGGATGCTGAAGCGATTCGTAAGGCAATCAGAGGAATTGGTGAGTAATACTTTACAATTCCTTTCTTAATACTGAAGCAAATTTAAAAAGTCACCATGTAATAGTGCAATAGTTCATTTTGCCCAAGTTGGCTTACTAAGTTAGAAAAATTGTAAGGTACTTTTTAAAATTGTGAAATAATGAGAAAAAGTATAAGGAACCCAGTTTTATTAAATCTTAAAATTTACCATATTTACTTAATATTAAACACTACCATTGCAATCACTGCTACCAGCAACAGTGATTATCATAATCATCATAAATCATTACAGATACTGTGCTTGCCAGTTCTTTCTGGAGCTAATTCCCATGAAAGTTGTAATTCCATAACTACATATGTGTGCACATAGTGCTTTGCATGGTCTCAAACAGTATAAATTAAAAGCATACTGCATACATTCTTCTGCAACTTGTTTTTATCCCCTAACATTATGCTTTTGAGATTTATCCATGTTGATATGTTTAGCTCTAGTTCATTAATTTTAACTGCATAGTAGTCTATTGAATTACTATATCATAAGATGGGAATATTGATGGAACTTTTAAATTGCCTACAATTCTTTTCTATTACAATATAAAAATACTGCATTGAATATTCCTGCTATGTCTCATGTGCACGTTTGCTAGCATTTCTCTAGAATATAACAATAAGAATTTCTAGGTTGAGGAAGATGTTCATCTTCAAATTAGAAATTTTGCCAAACTGCTCTCTAAAATAAATATACAAATTAGCATTCCCAGCAGCAATACATGAGACTTTTTCTCTCTATATTCTCACGAATACTTGCTAAGGTCATGCATGTATCTCACTCTGCATATGTATTTATTTCCCTTCTCCTCCACATCCCCATCACTGATATGGTTAAGCATCATTTATTTCCTTCCTCTTCCCTTAATGACTTCTTCATATCTTTTATCCATTTTTTGGGTGGATTGTCTTCTTCACAATTGGCAGGATTTTTTTTTTAAATAAATCTGTATACCAAACTTGAAAGAATATAATTTAAAACATTTTTTTCAATTACAGTTGGTATACAGTATTATATTAGTTTCAGGTGTACAACATGGTGATTTATATATAACATTTATATAACTTATGAAGTAATCCCCCTATTAAGTAGTACCCATCTAACACCATACATAGTTATTTCAATATTATTGACTATATTCCTTATGCTATACTTTACATCATCATAACTATTTTGTAATTACCAATTTGTATTTATTAATCTCTTCCCCTTTTTCACTCATTCTCTCAACCCGCACTACCCGCCCCCCGCCCCAATCTGGCAACCATCAAAATGTTCTGTATATCTATGAGTTAGTTTCTGTTTTGTTAGTTTATTTTATTTTTCAGATTCCACATGGAAGTGAAATTATATGCCATTCATCTTTCTGTTTGACTTACTCCACTCAGCACAGTAAGCTCTAGGTTCATCCATATTGTTGCAGATGGCAAATTTCATTTTTTTCTGGCGAGTAATATTCCATTGTATATGTGTACTACCTCTTCTTTATCCATTCACCTGTTGATGGACACCCAGGTTGCCTCCATATCTTGGTTATTGTAAATAATGCTGCAATGAACATATGGATTCCCATGTCCCTTTGAAGTAGTGTTTTGGGTTTGTTCAAATAAATACCCAGAAATGGGGTTACTCGGTTCTTCTTTGTCTCTTGTTATAGCCTTTGTTTTAAAGTCTATTTTGTCTCGTATAAGTATTGCTACCCCAGCTTTTTTGTTTGTTTGTTGTTTCTTTTTTCATGAAATATCTTTTTCCATCCCATTACTTTCAAGTCTGTGTGTGTCTTTCGATCTGAAGTGAGTCTCTTGTAGGCAGCATATGTAAGGGTCTTGTTTTCTTATTCATTCAGGCACCCTATCTTTTGATTGGAGTATTTAATCCATTTACATTTAAAGTAATTAATGTTAGATATGTAGTTATTGCCATTTATTATTCATATTTTTTTATCTTTTTTTAAAATAATTCTTCTTAAAGAAGTCTCTCTAGCATTTCTCGTAATACTGGTTTGGTATTGAAAAACTCCTTTAGTATTTTCTTTTCTGGGAAGCTCTTTATCTCTCCTTCATTTCTAAATGATATACTTGTTGGGTAGAGTAATCTTGGTTGTAAGTTCTTGCTTTTCATCACTTTAAATATTTCATGCTCATTCCTTCTGGCCTGCAAAGTTTCTGTTGAGAAATCAGCTAACATTCCTATGGGAGCCCCCTTGTAGATGCAAATTGCTTTTCAGATTCTCTCTTTGTCTTTAACCTTCGGAATTTTAATTATGATGTGTCTTGGTGTGTGCCTCTTTGGGTTCATCTTGTTTGGGACTCTCTGTGCTTGCTGGGCTTGTGTATCTATTTCCTTCTCCAGGTTAGGAGTTTTCCATCATTATTTCTTCAACTAGGTTTTCAATTTTTTGCTCTCTGTTTTATCCTTCTGGTATGATGTAAAAGTTGGCACACTTCATGCTGTCCCAGAGGCTCCTTAAATTGTCCTCATTTTTTTGGATTTTTTTTCTTGTTGCTGTTCTGATTGGGTATTTTCTCCCACCTTATTTTCTAAATCACTGATTTGACCCTCTGCTTTATCTAATCTATGTTGATTCCCTCTAACGTATTCTTTGGTTCAGTTATTTTATTATTTACTTCTGATTTTTTAGAATGTTTTCTTATCTCTTCATTAAGGTTCTCACTGAGTTTAACTACTCTTCCCCTAAGTTTATTGAGCATCCCTATAACCAGTGTTTTGAACTCTGGTACATTGCTTATCTCCATTTTTTTTTTTTTTTTTTTTTTGTTTTTCCTGGAGCTTTTTTCTGTTCTTTTATTTGAGACATGTTTCTTTGTCTCTTTATTTTGGCCACCTCCCTGTGTTTGTTTCTATGTATTTGGTAGGGCTGATATGTCTCCCAGTCTTAGTAAAGTGGCCTTCTGTAGTAGGTGTCCTGTGGGGCCCAGTGACTCAGTCCTCCCTGGCCACCTGGGCTAAATGCTCCAGGTTTGTTCCTTATATGGGTTGCATGTGCCCTCCTGTTGTAGCTGAGCCTTGGTTGCTATTTGCACATCAATGGAAGGGATTGACCCTTGAGCTGACGGGTTTTGAAGACTGGCTGGTAAGGGGCTGACCAAATGGAGCATAGGGCTCTGGTGCCTGCTAAGTCTGCCGTTTGCGTGTGTTGTCCTTGAATATAGTCTGAGTGGTGCTCCAGCTCAGTCTGAAACTGGCCATCAGGCATGCCGCCCTGGGGCCACCTGAGAGGGGCTCCAGCTGCAGCCTGTGCTCTGCTTGGGCCACCTGGAAAGAGTCACGAAGCAATCTGCAGATGGCCGCCACTCATGCTAGGCTTGGAGGTGTCTTGATAGGCCAATTCATAAACCAAGGTTGGTAGCTGCTAGTGCTTGGCTTGAGGCTGCTCAGCAAGCGATACAGGTCATGCTGAGGCTAGATGCTGCTTATTTGGGTTTTGCAAATTTTGAAAGATTTTAGGAAATCTGAAGCATGATCCAAGACAGGCCATTTGTATGGAATAGCCACTGAAGTGGCTCGGATGAGCCTGCAAGTTGGGTGAGGCAGGGTCTCAGGAAATCACCAGGGCAGGGCATCCAGTGTTAGCCAGGCTGATGGAGAGACTCAGCAGTGGTGGCTGCCTGCATCTGCCTGCTTGGAGAGGGCAAGACTCAACAAAGGAACGTGGATTCTGCCAGCACTTCTGTCTTGAAGAAAGCTGCCCCTCGAGCCCCTGCCCTGAAGCCAGACTATTCAGTTCCTTCCTGTATGTCCCTTTCATGCTTCTGCTTCAGCACTGGAACTCAGAGCAAATGAGTTCATCAGTGAGTACATCTGCTTGCAGACCCTTTAAGAAGAACATCCATGACTCAAGACATCCTCCTTCTCTTAGCTACAATCTCTGCTGGTTTTCATAGCCAGAAGTTGTGGGGACTTCTCTTCCCGGCACTGGGACCCTGTGCTGGGGAGCTCATTGTGGGGCTGGGCCCTTTGCTCCTCTGGAGGAACCTCTACAACTGAGATATCCCTCCTGATTTTTAACCACCACACATGGGTGTGGGACTGGCTAATTCCACGTCTCCATCATTCCTACAAGTCTCGAGGCTGCCTCTTGTGTATATCCCCAGTTGTAGGACTTCCATTCAGCTATACTTTGGGTGACTCCCAATGATGGTTGTTCTGTAGTTTAGTTGTAATTTTGATGTGGTTCTGAGAGGAGACAAGCACAGCATTTACCTACTCTGCCATCTCGACTGAAACTACCTCAATATTTTTTTTAATTATAAGCCATGAAAATATCTTTTTCCAACTGTGTTATAGTAAATTTTATTGCAAGCATATCGATCTGAATGCTTGAGAGAGGTATGGACCAGAGAGAAATATACATGTTTTGGAATCAGAAGTTTGGGTTCAGATTTCTGCTGCACCCATGATCCAGATGGTTGCTCCATGGAGAAAGTCGGAATTCTCTCAAAGGAAACAGATCCATGACTCATCTCAGCCTCTCATGACATTAAATCAGTACCCACTGTTATTGGCCATGATCTTCCTATATAATCATATGCTAAAGCAGTCTCTGTAAAGCATCTGACCTAGACCCTAATGACCTAGTGTATGAGCAAAGGGGTGTAAACTTCGTCCTGAAGATTTCAGAGAGCCGTTATAATTTCAACCAAGGGATCAGTATTATCAGATGCATTTTTAAAAGATTTCCTTAGGTAGTAATATATGGTATAAATTAAAATGAGGTAAAATTAGGAGGCTATTGAAGTTTCTGGGTAAAATATGATGAGTATAAAGTGGCAGAGGAGAGGACAAATTCACGAGATACAGATGATTGCTATTGTGTAGGGAGCAAGGAAAATAAAGGAGTATAGGACGACTACCAGGATTTTTGGTTAGGTACTACATTCATAATGTGTCATTGATAAGGGAACAGAATAAAAGACAAGTTAGAGAGGAAGTAGAATGAGCTCAACCTGGATCATGCTGAGTTTGAGATACTTGTGCAGTTGGAGGTGTCTAGTCACACACCAACAAAGTCATACCATTACAAGTCCAAGTTAATACTTAGATTCACAGGAAAAAACTAGGCTTTAATCTAATTCTTTGTTTTCTTAACTGTGTAGAATACAAGACCAGAGACACAGTGGGGCAGCATCTTCCACTGGGAGACTTAGTAGCTAACCAAGTACACTGTTTCTTTCGCCCCATCAGTGATGTAGAGTGTGTACTGTTGATTGTTAAGGGCGTGTGTGGCCAAGATGTGTGTGGGCCACCTAAATACAGAGAAGTTGACCCTTGGCTTCCAATTGATCTTTTATACCATTCTAGTCATGCATGCCCAAGGTGAGAAAGCCAACTCAGCTCCTCAGCCCAGTTTAGTCCTCTACTGCTAAGGAGGCTGACACATTTCCCACATTATCTTAATACTATAATTGCCAGGAAACTAGTGATCTTGAGGTCATTCTCAGGCAGGCCAGCATTAGCCCTGGCCTAATGTTAATCTTCACTCCAGTGGTTAAGTATCTATGGGTCTGGAATGAGAGAGGTAGGGACTAGAGAGAGATATGTATGTCAGAGATTTAGGTTCAGATTCTTGCTGTGCCACTTAAAAGCTGCATGACTTTGTCAAATGAAGTAAGTTTTCTAACTGTTAGTGTCTTTATCTTTAGGACAGCTTATTCATACCTACTGTCTAGAGCCCCTGTGAATATTAAATATGACAATGAATAAAAAGTGCCTAGTACATGGTAGGTTCTCAATAAATGTCAGTTTCTTTTTTCTAGAGAAAAAGAGATTTTGATATCAAGTATGGAGATAAGGAGGAGAAAAAAAGTGATAAGACAGGATCTGAACCTTATATGGGTGAAAAAATATAGTTTAAAAGCAGTATATTCCTTTAGCTGCTCCTTCTGTCATAGGAATATTTGGGCAAGGATTGTTTTATCCCTCCCTCAACTATCCAAATAAAGTTAATTTTCTTTTCCAAAAGCCAAGAAAAGAAAGATTTCAACCCAATAAGAATCTTGAAATTAAAAATTTAAACACTTTGCTGTCTGCATTCATTTCAGACCATTAATCATTTTTCTTTTGTTCATGACAGATATTAAGCAACTTTGGGTCTATGATGAGTAAAATTATTTTTGTTTCACTTAGGAACTGACGAGAAAACACTCATCAGCATTCTGACTGAGAGGTCAAACGCACAGCGGCAGCTGATTGTTAAGGAATATCAAGCAGCGTATGACAAGGTACATTTTGATTAACATTACAGGCAGTAAAGAGCTAATCACTAATAAACCAGGGATGTTCCCACAGGATTATGCCCACCAATCTTTTGTTCGAGGCCTAGTGTAACAGAAAGTACCCTGTATATTCAGTCAACAGCCTGGAATATGAGCCTTCATTTTGCCCTTAACTGGCTGAATGGCCATTTAATCTTTCTGGGCCTCAATTTATTCACCTGTTAAACAAGGAATGTTGCCTTAGATTGTTGACTCTAAACCAGAAATGATTTCACTCTCCAGAAAATATTTGACAATGTCTCCAGACATTTTGATTATGACAGCTGGTGGAAGGGAGAGGAATGTTTCTGACATCTGAGTGTGTGGAGGTCAAGGATGCTGCTAAACAGCCTACGATGTACAAGAAAGCCCCCATAACAAGGAATTATCTGACCGATTATCTGAGAATTCCAATCTCAATGATCTTTAATTTCTTTTCCAACTTTAACATGTTTATGCAATTACAGATTTAATTCATTCAGCAAACAAAAACTCTCTAAGTACCAGGAATGATATAAGAACTGTACAAGAATATTTTGAGTGTCTTTATCACACAGTTAATTTGTTCAATAATTAACTACTCCGTGTCAGGTATTACTGTGTGTCAGAAGATACCCTAGACATGGGAGATTGACTGGTATAATAAGCAGATCCTCTTTTCTTTTATGGAGCTAACATTCTATTAGAAAAATAATAACTAAAATAAATTTAGATATTGATAAGTGCTGTGAAAGAATTTAAATGGGATGATTAACAAGGAATGACTGGTGAATGGCTCCTTTAGATTGGGTGGTGAAGAAAGGCCAATGAGGGCTTATTACCTTACTTTCAACCAAGATTAAAGAATACTAAGGATTTGCTCTGATTGATCTGGGGGAAGAGCGTTTCAGACAGAGAGAATAGCAAATGTAAAAGCCCTGAGGCAAAACATGTTGGGAATATTTAAGAAACAGAAAGAGTACCAATATGGCAAGAGTATAAAAAGTAAAAGGGAAAAAAGGGAAGAAATGGGGTTTGGAGAGAGGTTTAAAATATACTGGGCCTTGAGGTCTTGATACAAAATTTAGATTTTATTCTAAGAACAATAGAGAACCACTGGAGGATTGTAAGCAGGGGAATAATATAATCTAACTTATATTTTTATAAGATTATTTTAGCTATTGCAGCTAATGAACTGTGGAGGAGAAAGAGTGATAACAGAGACCAGTCAGGCTATTTGGGTCCAGGTGAGAACTGAGAGTGTCTAGTGAACATCCAAAGACAGTTCAGGCATCTCCTCTTGAAAGTGTTCTCCAAACCCCCAGACTCCACTGAGATACTGTTCTTAGATACTTAACCTTCACACTTTATAAGATACTTAACATATTACATTGAAATTTTATCTTCGAATATTTCTATTTTTCCTATTACAGCATAATGTACTAGGGGTAAGGTTTGTGTCTAACCCACATTTAAATGCCTGGTGGGAGCCAGGTAAACATTTGTCGAATTAAATGAATTGCCAGATTTATAGGCAAGGCAACACACTCACCTATAGGGAACATGAATGATCCATTGGCCTTTCAGGATTTCCAAAATAGCGAGGAAGGATGAAGGTAAAGGGTAACAACCATTTCTCACAGTGCAATAGAATGAGAGCATGTGAAATAAGTTTCAGTTGGAAAGTCTTGGGCTGAGAACAGATGGTAGTGGAATTTAGTATTTAGAGAGGAAACACCCTGTGGCAATTAAAGCAGAGCTAGTGACACTTCCATTTGCATGTGATTTGCATGTAGGAGCATAACCTTCCCCACACAGGACCACCCACTGGCAATGGTAGACCCTAGTCTGTGTCCACATTGTCATAGCAGTCTGGGAGGCTGCAAGCCTGTTTCAGAGCTGAAAATAATCAGGAGCAGGAAAAATAACCATTAAATAACACTCCTTTGAATACTGGAAATAGAAACCATGTTACCTGCCTTCAAGCAGGGGAGATGGACCAGACTTATGTAATGCATGGAAACAGCACTACAGGACACTATCAATAAGTAATGTGTGACCTATCACCACATTTAGGGTTTTCCCTGCTGTTGTTGCCAGAAAATTGCTTTTGATGCCTCCAAGTTCTACTCTCTTACCGGAGGCAAATGACCAGCCATTGTCTTCCCTCCCCTCTCTTTGAAGCTCTTTAGCAGTCACTGTGAAGCAAGGCAGGAAGAGGACACCTACCAATGAAGTTGGGTGTGAATTGCAGGGCTCCTCCTTCTCTTCCTCTTTCCTTACCCCAACCAAAGCATTTAGCATATCAAGGGCCTAGAAGGTGCTTCTGAATACTCAGTTCCTATCTGTGGCACTCACGGAACCCCCTCCATTGGCTTTCCTTCAGAAAAAATTCTGTAAAACAAAACATTTTAAAGTGATCATAAAATGCAGGTTGATATCCATAGAAATATTTTCACCGTTTATATTTATTCCCTGTGGATGGGAATATTTTTGTCTGAATTGTTACATATGTTCATCTTTCACTTGGTAACTTTAGAGAAAGGAAGAGTATGTCATACTTAACCTTTTGGGTTTTGTTATTTTAGGAACTGAAAGATGACTTGAAGGGCGACCTCTCTGGCCATTTTGAGCATCTGATGGTGGCCCTCGTGACTCCTCCCGCTGTGTTTGATGCGAAGCAGCTGAAGAAATCCATGAAGGTATGAGCCCTACCCAAGCCATTTCTGCTCAGGATTTGACTTTCTACCACTGAACTTTTGCTGTGAACTTGAGACATGGCTGTGAATGTGATAGATCTGGATATCATTTCTGTGCTCTCCAGATGGTAGAACAGTCCTGAAATTGGTAGCAGTTGTGGAACCTTGAGCCCACATGTTCCTGGGGCTGAAAGGATATTGTCATATCCTAATTCTGTTTGTTTGTTTCTGACCTGAGGAGTCATACTCTCTATCTTATTGTCACTGAGAATAAACGGCGCCATCATCAAACCCATTGCTTAGACCAAAAACCTTATCTTTGATAACTTGCTTTCCCTTATTCTTCAGAGCTCCCAAATCTATCTGCAGGTCCATTAGCTTTATTCCAAAATTTAACAAAAATGTATGCACATCTCTCAAAATCCATCGCTAACATTGTAATTCAACCACCATCATCTCTTGACTGGACGATATTGATAGCCTCCTAACTGGTCACTTTGCCTCTATATTTGCCCACCTCAAATTTATTCACATAGAATAGCCAAAATTATTTTTATAAAGTTACTTTTAGGATCAAATTATACTATTCATCTGCATAAATTGCCAATGGCTTTGAATACTTAAAATCCAGACTTCTTACCGTGACCTTCATCACCCAACACGGTCTGACTCCTGTCTATCTCTGTGATTGTTAAAAATTGTATCTGTATCAGTCAGGGTTCCTCAGAGAAGCAGAACCAGTAGGCAGGAGATTTATATTAAGAGATTTATGGCAAGGAGTTGATGACACGATTTTGGAGCTGGCTAGGCAAATTCAAAATCTGAAGGGCAGGCTGGAACTCTTGGCATCATCTTGAAAATGATGCCCACAGTGGAATTTCTTCTTCAGAGAAGCCTGAGCTCCTAAGGCTTTCAACTGACTAAATTAGGCCCTACGCTAGAGTATAATTTTTTTTGAAAATTTCAATGTTCGTTAACTCCACATGATTCGTGCTATTTTAGAATATCTAAAATAATCTCCTTTACTTGAAGTCAATTGATAATGGACTTCAGTTATATCTACAAAACACCTTCACAGCAGCACATAGATGAGTGTTTGATCAAATAACTGAGGACTGTAGCCTGGCCAGATTGACACATAAAACTGACCATAATGCCCTATCCTCCCTCAGTCCCCTGACCAGCCCAATTCAACAAAGATCCAGCTTAAGCTCCAGCAATTATGTCTTTATCCCAGTCAGCTAAAAAGAGTAAGGGACAAAGGTCCACTCTTGATTTTTAAGGACTCTCAAAAATTATACATGATACTTCACATAAAGTCCATCAATCAGAATTTAGTTATGTAGATAAACCTAGATCTAAGGAAAGCTGAGAAATATGGCATTTATTTGGGTAGCTATGTGCTAAGTTAAAATTTAAGGGTTCTTTTACTAAGCAAGGAAGATAAAAGAAATATTGGATCCATTCAATTTTGCTGAGAACTTAAAACTGCTAAAAAAATTGCATATTTAAAAATAAACTAATTCGTAATTTTTAAAGGAGTGATATTAGGGACAACTAGGAATCTCTACCACAGAGGACAAAATTCAGCCTCTGTTCATATGCTGCACTGGCCTTATTCAAACAAGTCCTCTGTAAATGGCTGCTTTTAGAGTCACAGTGTGATTCAGTGACCTAAGTATAGACCAAAGCTCTGTAGTACCTAGATTCAAACTGAGTGAGCCCGTGACGTACATTATTGAAGCTTTAAAAATCTCCCTGTATGAAAAGAATGACACATGCTAACCAACCTAGAACGTTGGTGTAGAGGTGAACGCATTCAAAAGAATTGTAGAGCCCTTTCTAAATATAATGGGATGTTGAATGCTCACTTTTGATGTTAAATGACGTAGGCTTTTCCTTTTATACTATTTCTTATTAGAATTATTCAGTGGATTTTTACACTAGATTATAATTTTTTTTGAAAATTTCAATGTCAGTTAACTCCACATGATTCGTGCTATTTTAATTATAAAATATGGAAAATTAGAAAACCGCTTTAGAGTAATATAGGACTTTATGTTGATTTATTCAACACTGGTCTTTTCATCTGTTTAAAACAAGCTATTAAGACTGAAATGTATGAAACTAAGTTTTTAAGTCTTCTTAAAATAGACTTCCTTTTCCTTTTTAGGGCACTGGAACAAATGAAGATGCATTGATTGAAATCTTAACCACCAGGACAAGCAGACAGATGAAAGAGATCTCTCAAGCCTACTACACAGGTGATCTTATTTTCTCCTTACCTTTACCACTGTTCACACATGTATGAGCCAGTGTTACTTTTCCCAGAAAACCCACCAATCTGTGCTTCACAAGGCATTTTGAAAAGACAAGACATAAAAAGGAGGACACGTTCTAAAATGTGGATTTTCATAGAAAATTAAAATACGATCAAGCTAGAAACTGCTACATAACAATAGCATTAGCACTTTGTACCTTGCTCTCAGCAATTACTACTTAATTGAATCAACTATTTTCACCAATGTAAGAGACTCAAATCATTGAATATTAACATGTTAAAAACCACTTAGATTAGCCTTGTGATTTTTGGTGTGGGAAGTTAAATGTCGAGCATGTGGATTCAGTATAATTAGTTAAAGTCTTAATAGTCTGTCAGCTGTGTAAAAATTAGAAAGCATCTGCATTGCGATTCTGACACTAACTACCCTTGATTAGCATGACTTCACAAGTTAGAGCACAGGCCTCAGAAGGCTACCCTCACTTTAGACACTAGCCACAAACTCAGGTGTTCCCAGGCCACATGCACTGATGACCAAATGGCTACAAATTCAGGAGTTCTCACTACTCCCTTGGGTTCAGTAGCTGACTAGAATGACTCACAGAACTTAAGAAAGTGCTATACTCAAAATTACAGTTTTACTATAAGGAATATAAACCAGGGCCAGTCAAATGAAGAAATGCATAAAGAGAAGTCTAAGAGGGTCCCAAATGCAAAGCTTCCATGTCTTCAGGATGTGTGACCCTCCCAGCACATCAGTGTATAGTTACCAACCAGGGGAAGCTCACTTGATCTTTGGTATCTAGAGTTTTTATTGGGGTTCACTATGTAGACCACTTAATTGAATCACTGGCCACATGACTGACCTCATCTCCAGTTCTCCTCCTACCCCTGGAGGTCAAGATGATATCATGTGGCTCAAAGCTTGACCTCTATCACATGGTTGGTCTTTCTGGTGTGACCAGCTCTTAATCACTCAGATCCTAAGTCATCTTGTCAGTCAAAACTCAGGTGTGGGTCATGGGACCTGCCACAAATAACAAAGATAGTCCTATTATTTTGGAAATTCCAAGGATTCAGAGGTTATCTCCAAGCAACCAAGGACAATTACCAGCCCAATTCTGTTTATAAACAGCCCCTGTAGCCCTCCCCAAGTACCCTGAGGGATCCATGTTTCTCTGTTTGTATATAGGGGACCTTTTGCAGTGGGAGAGGTCCAAAGAAGGGATATAGCGGCCCCCAGATGGATGTTAGAGAGGTTACTTTGAAAAATTCTCATTAGATGGTAAATATGTCAATAATAGGGAAGTGGCTATTTTGTTATGGTTGTGGTGATCAGGGTCTAGTAAGAAAAATAGAAATAACACTGGTTTTTTAACAGAGCTAATTCAATGTTGAGAATTCTTAAACACCTTTTAGAGGACTGAAAAAACAAAAAGGGAACACAGGTGTAGCATAGAGGTATAACCCCCAGGACTAGGACAACAAAGGAAAGAGGTCAGGGTTTTTAGAAACTAGAAGCTCAGAAGAGAAGCACTATCTTGCAGGTGTCAGTGCATCAGAGGCTCAGAGGAGAGGTTTAAGGAATTAGAGTTCAGATCTCTACAAAGGGCTCCATCTGGCTGGAGCTACCTACCCCCATGGGGGTGCAAAGTAACTTGTTCTAAGAGCCTGGAGACTACTTCTGTCAGGGGGAAAGCTTTTCACTGGGTTGACATTGACCCGAAAGCAAGGAAATAGCATGTTCTTTCCTCCTCCTTCCTTCTGGTCTCTCTCTATCCCCACCTTTTGGTGGAACCTATAAGCAGGGGATACAAAAGAGAAATGTAATATGTAGAATCCTAAGCCCAGCTGCACAAAACAGGGTATAGAAGGGTAAATTTGGAATAGATGAGATCATTGCTTAGTACCAAGCAACATGGCTATGTTGCAGGTGTTTAAAATATTTGGTTCCCTCAGTTCAACATGATTTACATATAAAAAATCATCAGAGCCAGGGGCTCTAACTAAGGTTCCTTTTTACTTCCTGGTGTTTCTTAGAAAAGTTACTGTGCCATGAGGTGACCTGTCCCCAGATGGCTCCCTGGAGTCCAGCACTTAAGTACAAACAATCATAGGATGTAAGCTTTTATTAAGGCAGGATTTTTGTCTGTTTTGTTCACTGCTGTAGCTCTGGTGCCCAAAACAAATGGAGGACAAATTCAAATACTTATTGAATGAATATCCTGAAGATTGAGATTGGGGTCTTAAAAGTCAAGTGAAAGTTCTAGCATTCAGAACTGTTGTTTCATAAATATGATAACTGATAATAGTTCAAAGTTACCAGATGCCCTGATACCTGTGTGTGTTAAGCTTTCTAAGGCTATAAGGAATGAGATGTTATCTAGGGTACCTTGGTTAGTAGGGATTAATGATACACAAGAGATAAAGAAAGGAAATAGTCTCAATCATGGATCAACATGCTTTACAGAGATTCAGGGCACAGCACTACTCCATGGACTCAGCTATCTTGTCACTCCGTCAGCCTCAGGCGTCCATTGCTCCTTGTGCCGATGTTCTCCTTATAGCACCTCTCTCCCCTCTGCTGTTCTTGACACCACCAAGTAACTTCTCTTTCCTTGCTACATGATATTTGTCTACTCAAGATTTATATTGGCCCTCAGACTTTTGTTACTCGTGGTTTCTGTTTTATGACTTATTTCTGGGGGCCTTTTCACTTCTTTGTTACTCTGTTCTCTTTGTTTCTTTTTCCGTACGACTCACTCCCTAAGGGAGAAGAGTCAGTGGTCTCAGGAAGGCACTCTCTAGTAGAGAGCATTTTTCTGGGCAACATTTTCTCACCAGGTCACCTCTTCGGCTGCTGGCCACCTAGAGTAAAATGCCAACCCTCTTGCAGTCAGCTGTGGAAAGAGTGATGGTGTCGTATAATGTGAAATGGTGACCATGCATAAGACATCCATCAAAGGAGGCTATCAACTTGGCCCTCATAAAAGGACCAGGCATCTTATGTGACTCACGCAGTACAACGACACGATGGAGTCTAAATAAATAGAGAGCTAAATTCTGAACTCTCTCCAGTATTCTAAAGTTAATGGTGTGTGAGAGAATACTGAATCAGGGATTAAGAAGTCTAGGTTCTGCTTCAGGCTCCTGCACTATTAAAACATCATATTTAGTTTTCTATATCACATTATACCTCAAAATTTATAAAATAGTTGTCAGGTTGCATTGAAATTATTTTTATATTTTTACTCTATCTTATATTATTTCCTGCAAAATATCTGTGATAAAAGGAGGTGTGAGGAAGCTACATGAGATCTCTATAAGGTCTCATCTCGATGATTCTAAAATTATAAAATACTTCCTCAAATTTTCACAAATGAAAGCTTTATTCTTTGGCTTGATATTTTTAAATTATTTTTGTCTCTAATTAGAGTGATGGATAGATGCAACAATATCATGACTGTTAGGTAAATGACGCCTACCTAGTGTTATTATTACTTAGATAGTTTATATATATAGTGGATTTTGCTTATTTGAATTGCTCTGGAGAGTTATAAATTTCATAAAAAGATTTCATGATTTACTAAATTCATGCTAGAAGAGTTTCTATCAACACAGTTCTTGCTATTAGCTAATCTCATATCACTTTCTATATCTGTCTTTTATTGATTTAAAAAGACAAGCATTCATATGACTAATTTATAGAGCTCTTGAGAAAGATGCAGGCAGAATTAAAACATCAACCTGGTATCAGCTACATCCAGGTAGATCATGTGTCCAAGCAGATCACTGTAAGGCATGGATGGAGCAGAACAGAGATTTAAAATTAGTGGACACTGTACATAACAAGCTATGCAAAAGGGGCTACAACTAGTCAGTACTAAAATATATGAACATAGAGTTGTCATTTGTTGTAGAAAAATAGTATGTTTTAGGGCAGCTTTCTTATTTTCGAGAGCTATCAAATAATACAATCTATCTGTTTGCATTAAGAATAGGGTTAGATTTAATAAAACAGAAAAATAACAATGGCTCAAATAAGATATAGAAATATTTTTCTCACATGTAGAAGAATTCTGGAGACAGGCAATTCTAGGACTGGCAGGATAGCACCACAAAACTTTTGAGCAATCCAGGCTCCTTCCTGCCTACTTTTATACCATCACTAATATGTTGTCCTTATCTTCATAGTCCAGGTTGGCTGCCTGAGCTCCAGGTATCAATCAACACACCAGGTAGTAGGATGGAGGAAAAGACTAAGATGAGCATGAGCCATCCCTTAAAGAGATTTTTCAACAATGTCATATTTATCTGCCTACATTTCATTGCCAAGAACTTAGTTACAAAGTTGTACCTAACTAAGAGGAAAACTGACAATGTAATCTTTATACTGGGTGCATTATGTGTTGATCAATATCAGGGTTCTGGTACTATGAAAGAAGGAGATAATAGAAATTAGAAACCATACTAGCAGCTTGTCCACTCTAATATTCCCAGTATACATATGTTCTTCAGTTCCATTGTCAGATGAAATGGACCTTGATTTGATCTAGAATGGAAATTCTTACTGTTCTTGTGCATCTAACTTCAGTAGTAGTTACAAGAAGAATATATCTGTCTCAGAAGAGCACCACAAAGTTTAAAAAAAAAAAGCAAGATTTATTTTATCAGGTCCTCATTCTTTGCCAATGTTGACTTTAAGCTTGTCCTTGTTTTATAATAATATTTTTCCATTTGTCATAGCTTAATTTCATTCTTTTTTGGTTTCAGTATATAAGAAAAGTCTTGGAGATGACATTAGTTCTGAAACATCTGGTGACTTCCGGAAAGCTCTGTTGACTTTGGCAGATGTAAGGTTTTATGTTTTACTTTTTAACTCCACAATAAGCTGCATGACCAATAATAATTATTAGAGAGTTTAAAAATAAGCAAACTGAGACCATGAGCTTGTAATTTTCCTTATGAAATGATTTGCTCATTTTACATTTTTATTGGCATCAAGCAGTATAATTAACCACCATCATAAAGTGTAACATAATGATGGAACAAAAAAATCTTTTTTTGGTTAATATATGGGTTAAAAGTGTTTTGATCAGATTTCACAATACATTAGAAATGTTCTGATAATTCATCTGACATAAAATAGCTTTTCATTTCCATTATAAGTGTCTCCATTTTTAAGAACATATTTATTTTTTTCTGGACTCCGAAGAATATATTTCTTTTGTTAGCATTTAAATTAAGTAGGAAGCATGATACAGAAGAATTATCTTCAGAGATGGGTATATCAGTCTTGGGATTTAAAAAAAAAATTGGCTTGCCGCAACTTCATCCTTGAACCTTTGGAAGAGTTGCTAAACCATTTATCACCATGTGACCAAATGAGGCCACACCTTGCTGTCACTTTATAGGAAGCTCATGACTTTATAATAAAGGTGGCATGGTCAGGATAAGATATAATCAGAGATGTGTATAAGAGAGGAAATAATTTAAGTCCCCTTTCACTGGCCTCTTTCAGCTGATTTACACAGCCCTTAATGTGTGGAAAAATCCCAACGAAGGTCTCAGCCTGAGGGCCAAAACAGCATTTGTCAAAGTGAGACATTATGCCACTAGAAAATAATTTATCTTAACTTTGGCTTCAGTTGTTTTAAAATAGTGAAAACCTTTTAAAGATTGAACCTGCAAACCCAATTTATGAGGCATTGCTGGAAGCATATTCTCCCAAAGGTTCATATTCAAAAGTGCACATCCATTTGTGTGTGCACATACACACACACACCCACAGGAGGCAGTGGAGAGTAGGGCTTCAGGGCAGTTTTAAAATCAAACAGACCTGGAATCTTATGCTCTTCTGTTGCTTACTAGATTTATATGTCTGGACAAGTTACTTTAACACTTAAAACCTTTGTTTTTACATTTGTAAAATTAAAGTAATAATAGTACTAACCTCATAGGGTGCTTCAAAGATTAGATAGATGATAGATAGATAGATAGATAGATAGATAGATAGATAGATAGATAGATACATAGATACATAGATACATAGATAGACAGACAGACAGACAGATGGGCAATAGAGGATATAAAGTACTTAGCACATAGAAAGTGATCATGGTGGTAGCAGCTTATTATTATTAATACCAATGATAATCAGCATTTATATCATTGGAAAAGAGTTCATGATAAGAGAACAAGAAGGCAAACTAACAGTAGAGAATCAGCAGCACTTAAAAGGAGCAAATAAAGGAAATCATGCAAAAATCAGAATGGCATACAAGAATCTAGTGTTTAAAAATAGGAACGTGCATTTTAAAAATATTATATACAAATGTTTCATTCTTATAATTTTCAAAATAATTCAGGCAATCCTCTTTTCCGTATCTCCCATCTTTCTATAATGTGCTCAAGTGTTTGTGCATGAGCACACACTCAACATGTAGCCACAAAGCCTTCAACAGTAGAGTTGGTGGGGAACTTGAGGGCTTTTTTTACTAGACTTTATTTTTTAGAGCAGTTTTCAATTTATAGAAAAATTGAATAAAAAGTACAGAGACCTCCCATACACCTTTCCTCCCATCTCCTCACTGTTTCCCCCATTATTAACATCTTGCATCAAGTGGTAAATTTGTTACAGTTGATGAATGAATACTGATACATTATTATTAACTAAAGTCCATAGCTGTACATTGGGGTTCTGTGTTCTACATTAGCATCATACATTCTGTGGGTTTTGACAAATGTTTATTGTCATGTGACAACCATTACAGTATCATACAGAATAGTTTTACTGCCCTAAAAATCGTCTGTGCTCTAATTAATCATTCCTTTTCTTCTTCCTGCTGTACTCTTGGCAACCATTGATCTTTTTACAGCCTCTATAGTTGCTTTTTCTAGACTGTCATATAATTGGACTTATACAATGTGTAGCCTTTTCAGACTGTCTTCTTTACTTAGCAGTATGCTAAGTGTCTTTTCATTGCTTGACAGCTCATTTCCTTTTTATTGCTCAATACTATTCCGTTATCTGGGTATTCTAACGTACATGCTTCACCTGTTGAAGAGCATCTTGGTTGCTTCCAAGTTTTGGCAGTTATGAATAAAAACTTCTATATACATTCATATGAAAATTTTTGTGTAAACATAAGTTTTCACATCCTTGGGATAAATACCAAGGAGCATAATTACATAGTTAGAGTATGTGTAGTTTTGTTAAGAAACTACCAAACTGTCTTCCAAAGTGGCTGTACCATTTTGTATTCCGACTAGCAAGGAATGAGAGTTCCAGTTGCTCCAAATCCTTGCCAGCAATATGGTGTTGTCAGTGTTTTGGATCTTACCTATTTTAGTAAGTGTGTAGTGCTATCTTATTGTTTTAATTTTCAGTTCCCTAATGACATATCATGTTGAGAATATTTTCATGTGCTTTCTTGCCATCTGTTTATGTGATATCTTTTCAGATCTTTTGCCCATTTTTCAATTGGATTGTTTGCTATCTTATTGCTGAATGTTGAGTTCTTTATGTATTTTGGATACAAGTCCTGTATTAGATATGTGGTTGTCAATATTTTCTCCCAGTCTTTGACTTGTGTTTTCATACCTTTAAAATCTTTGAGTTTTCAGAGGAGGAAACTGAGGTTCAGAAAGTTATGTGATTTGCTACAAATTTCATCGCTAGTTAGTGGCAGAGCCAGAGCTAAAGCCCCGGATGCCTGATTCCTCTGTGCTACATGACCTCCATGGGAGAAGAATCTCTAAGATGCCTTGATGGTTGGAATACCATGTGTTAGAATTTTCTTTCTTTAAAAGGGTTGCACATGTTTTCATCTTCCCTGTTTAGGGCAGAAGAGATGAAAGTCTGAAAGTGGATGAGCATTTGGCCAAAAAGGATGCCCAGGTCAGTAACAGAGCAAAGAAAACATCTCCTTTAACTATTCCCCACCGCTGGCTGCTTTCTCATTTCTGTGGCACCAGCTGGGGCTGTTGTCTTCTGTCCTGTCTGAAGGAGAAGCCTGAAGGTTGGGGATAACTCAACCCAGCTCTCCTCCTTCCCAGTGGTGGTTATTTTCCCTCTAGTTCCTGTCACCCCAGCTATCAGATTTCTAGTCTACTAATGCTAAAGACAAGAAACTCTAATAATTATCTCTCTTACATTTAAAATAAAGCAAACCTCCCACTCTTCTCATTCCACCTCCTCAAAAAGAAAGAATTGTGTTCGTACTAACATTTGAGTCTTCCTTTCTTGTCCCATAGATTCTCTATAATGCTGGTGAGAACAGATGGGGCACGGATGAAGATAAATTCACGGAGATCCTATGTTTAAGGAGTTTTCCTCAACTAAAACTAAGTAAGAACTCACAATTCTTTTGGCTTTGTGTTGTTTTGCAAATGTCTTTTGGGTTTAATATACAAAGTTCTAGAAAATGAAGTTAAAAATTGCAAAGGTTCCATTTTTATGTATCGACAGTTTAGGGAACAGTATAGGGAAGCTTTATTCCACGTCAAGGCAGAACTGACACTGCTCTTGTTTCCCCTGGAGGCTGAGTCGTTTACCTAGTGAGTGGCAGGTAATAGATGGGAAGGCTACAGCAGGAAGGAGAATAGGAGCAGCCCTCTGAGGTGAGAGCAGAGAGGAGTGTTCCTATGGGATGGAGGAGCCTGACTGCATTGCTTCCACCCCAACTCTTCCCTAGTTAGCCACTATCCAGAAAAACCAGGCATCTCTGTTAATGCATTAATATGGATTAACATCCAACTCTTTCTGATATGAAGGTAAATGGGGGAGGAGGAACAGCTCTCTCTGTCAGACCAACTATTATGCAGATCCACTAAGCACCCACCCACTCACTCTGCATCTCCCTGAACCATTCTGGAAACAAAAGCACCCAGAAGCGTAGAACACCATTTACTGTGAACATGTGACTGTGACTTCCAGGTGGAGGTCAAGAGAACAACCACAGTGTACGACTCAGCTTCTGCTGAGTTCATGGGGAAATGAGAAAACAAAGATATTACCATGATTTTTTAATTCTTTGATTGTTCTCCCTTAATTTGGGCATTAAAATTTTATTTGTAAAATAATGGTAATAGTTTATCATAGTTCCTTCAGTAATTTCTTTATTTGAAAAATAAAAACCAAACGATCCTAGATCTCTTTTTCCAAAATTTTTTTTTCAAAATGTACTTGGAAGAGATTTACTTGGCTTGCAAAACACACCTGTATACTTGGTGAGATACATACAGGTTTTGCTTTTGGGTCAAAACTGATCAAGAATTTCACATGCCTTCTGGTCAGTGTGAAGTAGGCCATGCTCCCTTAGGAATGTACCCAGCACAAAGGCGTCTTCACACTTAAAATTTCTCTAGCAGATAAAACACATTTGATTAATGGCCACACTTTTGTTTCCCAGGTGCTGCAATGATTTTAAAATAGCTGACCTTACTAGATAAATTATTTATTAAACTTTTCAGGCTATTTTAAATGCTAACAGCCTGGGAAGAAGGAGGGGAGAGGAGAGAGAGAAGATCATTGAAGAAAATGGCCTATGAAGTTCAAGTTTTATTGTAGATGATTTTTTTCTAAAGAAATGAAAAAAACTTCCACGTTCAGTCAAATTATGATGACGTAAGGGAGTTTTTGAGCTTGCTACTTAACAACTTGATTTGCTGCGTATCAAATCAAGAACTGGAATATTTTCATGTGTGGTCAGCTGGGATGCTTTAAATGTTTTTGTGATGCTGCTTTTTAGCATTTGATGAATACAGAAATATTAGCCAGAAGGACATTGAGGACAGCATAAAAGGAGAATTATCTGGGCATTTTGAAGATTTGCTGCTGGCCATAGGTAAGCCCTTGAGTGCTTATAAACCGAGCTGCTTTGCACTTGTTTTTTATGCTCCCACAGCCCCTAGCCTAGTCCACAGTACACACGATATGCTCAACAAATATTGTTAAATGGATGTATGAAAAGTTATCTTTTTATGTTTTACTGTGCTTTTAACTATGTATTTGACTTGTCACCATGTTTGGATTGTAAACTCCTTGAGAGGTAAAAATATTACATTTCTAGTGACACTTTTACTGAGCCTTGTTGAAAGCTGAGACCTAAACCCATCTGGTAATTCACCAATTTGGGTTATTTGGGAAGATAGTGGCCTCTAAAAGTTGAGCTCAGGTCAGAACTATAGGTCTCCTCCCCCTTGGCTGTGCTACCAGGCGAGTGTGTTGAAAAGTAAGTCACTGACTGAATCTGTTCCTAGAGAGACACGTGGTTTAACAGGCAGACAAAAACACCGTTATATAAGCTGAACTGCATTCTCAATGAGATCCAGCAGCCTGTTCTTTTAGGGACTTGAAGAACATTTTTCAATAAAGGTGTATTCAGAGGAATGTGACATTCTTCAAAATCAGGATTCAGCCAGAGTCAGGTAAAAAAGAATCTGTTATCTGTCAAGTGCTTGTATGCACACAAGATTGTTAGGAATCTTAAGCCACTTTAATTTAGGGTGGCTTCTGGGCTTGCTACAGACTTCCTACTTACTAAATTCAAGATTGGAGTACCTGTACTCCACATATCTTGTCATTTCATCAATGAAAAATCATTTCTAACATCCATCAGGATAATTAATAGCTTCTCTGGTGAGATAAAGCTAGCTGATGTCTAAGGTGACTTGCTCTGGAGAGAGCCTCTGATTCATCCTAAAACGTTAATCACCACCTCTGGAGGTGAACTCCCAACTACAGTTCCTCAAACTGTATTTTTAAATAAACGCTCACCTGGTGCTTACCACGCTCAGCACTGTGCCAAATTCTTTATGAATATCAGTGCATTTAAGCCTCATAACACCCCCGTGGATTAGGGACTATTATTATCCCATTGGTAGAGACAGTAAACCTGAGGCACAAAGAGGTTACCCAGGGAATACCTGGTAGAGCTAAAATTCTAACCCAGGCAGTCAGGCTACATGATCTGTGTTGCTAACCAGCCATTTCATGTGCCGCTGTGTAGATAGAGACTGAAACACACATATACCACACAGTCCATGTTGAAGTATTTTAAAGTAAATTACAAAAAATACACCAGGAGCAAGCACTCACAGTTCAAAGCCCCATTCTGAGAGCTTCCTTCACGTATGTTATATCACTTAACTTCTGATCCTCTCTTCAGTGCCAAGAATAGGCTTCTTTATCCAAATGCTGCTCAAAAAAAAAAAAAAAAATACTGTTGACTCTCATTGAATTGCTAAAAGATTGGCCAAGAAAGAAAAAAAGCTGCTTTTTCAATTGAAAAAAACAAAAAACAAAATGGAATAAAGATAAGTCTCCATAATTCTGAGAATATTCCAGTGGCAATAATATAGTCAGTTAAATTTTTTCCATTTTGTATTGTTAATCTTTATATCAGTTTTGCCTTTTACCTTGCCTGCTGTAATATTTGAAAAACTTTACTAAGATATGAATTCTCACTCATTGATCTAAGAAGCATTCTTGGAATTATACAATGAATGATGCACTAAATTTGGGTTATAATGTGCATTATATCAACTAAAAAGATAGACCTTATAATTCAACTAATTTAAAGTTCAAGATATGTCCCACTTTCATTTTCTATTTCAATTTACCATTGGAATACATCAGGTTTTTAAAATCTTCACTGAGATATAACTCACATATCATAAAATTCACCCACTCAAAGTGTGCAATTCTGTGTTTTTTAGTGTATTTATAGTGTTATACAACCATTACCACAGTCTAAATTTAGGATGTTTTTATCAGCTCCAAAAGAAACCCTGTACCCACTGGCAGTCCCCCGCAGGCCCTGGCAACCACTAATCTACTTTCTGTGTTAATAAATCTGTCTGTTCTAAATATTTCATATACAAGGATTCTAATACAATATATCAACATATAATTTTTGATATGGAAACCCATCCGAGCTGTATCCCCTTAGAGATGCATAATAGAAGCATTTCTAGTTGTCAAATCTGGACTTTGATGAGGAAAGGCTCTATTTAAAAAGACTATTGCAGTAGGGAGAACACTTTCATCTCAGCAATGTGCAGGAGTCTCAAAATCAACAGAAAAGGCTTTTCTTTCAAGGGGAAGTTGGATAAGCAGGGGAGCATGAACACTGGTGTTTGACAGGAAATGTGTCTTCCTCTGTCAACTGACTCTCTTGCATTTTAGTGCTTGCTCAGTCGGGGGTGGGGGACCAGAGTTCAGGGACCTGAGCGGAGGAGACAGGACTGACTAAAGTTTGGTCATGACAACACAGAGGGTAAGAAACAGGGAACTGTGAACACTTGGTCATCATAATTAATTTCAATGTATTCCCTGAGTTTCAGATTGCTGAGTTTTCCTATTTGTGATGTTGGGTGCTAAACGTGCTTCCTACCACTACATTTACCACCACCTCCCTAAAGTTTAGGCCATGAGGAGCAGGCCTGGTGCTTAAGAACATAAAGAAGAGGACAAGCTCAAGGGTTGTGAAAAGAAAGGGTTCTTTAAGGATTTCGTTTAGGGGGAGGGAGATGACTGAAAAGCTTAATAGGATAAAAGTAAGCATAATAACTTTTGATTAAAGTATTAAGTCTTGCTTAATATGAGTCTGAGAAAAAATAAGTGATACCAATTCAGATGGTTGATTTCTTTTTAAAGTGCATTTCGAACACTGTTTTCATGTTTGTCCCAGATTTCATGTTTGAGTTTCTAATGCATTTCCACTTCTATTTCCCTTAAGTCGGTTACACAAACTAAAGACCTTTTTCACTTTCTTTAAGAGAAAGTCTGTAAGGCACTATGAGAAAACTACTTATTCTTGTTCTCATCTCCACAACTCATTATAAAATGTATTCACTTTTGGTCAGATTCCTACCTGCAGATCACATGTCAGATTATAAAACTTGTGTTGCAATAAATAGGTTTACTCACTACAAACTTTTGTTTCTGACAGTTTTCACTTTATTTCAAGGATAATTAATTTGCTCATGTTTCTGCCAATTTCCTTTTTTGTGTTTTACTTCTGCTTTAATTTTTTTTTTCCAAAAATAAAGAATGGAAAGATTGCAGGGTTTTTTGCTTTGTTTTATTGTTGTTGTGGCTGCATTTAGATTACACATGCTTGTTCTAATATAATTACTCTAACCAGCCTATAAATTCTAATCTAGCCATTTAGGAGAAAATCTTTCTATTTGAAAAACAGGTTTTAGATTGAACTCCAGTGCCCCCTTCTTACCTAATGTGTTATTTGGAGCAACATCTCTGCTGTCTTTAGACTCAAGTTATTCATCAGTAGTCAAAGCTGTTAGAAAAGGAGCAACAATACACCCTAGGGAGTTATCAGTGTGAGCGTAGGTGTTCCTGTGTCTGGAATCTGGAGATGAGTCAGCTGATGTGGGAGTTTCTTTGGCAGGTAATTTTATTTTCCCAGAGGCTAAAGATAATTACTGTGCTAAAGTTCTGTGCAAATATTATGTTATCAGGTTTTAAAATTCTGGTTAAGCATTCATTCTTTCATTCCAAATAAAGGCTGGTAATAGGGAGGGTAGAAAGTAGTATGGTTACCCAAATAATCTTTTTTTTTAAAACGCATTGCTGTATATTAACTCAAATTCTATTAAATGAAACTGAATATTATTTTACTTTTTATACAGTTCACTGTGCAAGAAACATGCCTGCCTTTTTAGCTGAAAGACTACATCAAGCTTTGAAGGTTTGTCTGGAAATTTCATACACGATCTTAGCTTCCCTCAAGGAGAATGTAAAAACAGTGCTTAATGTTGATGGAATTTCATACGTCTTTTCTACTTTGATGAGTTCTATTTTGTAGCTAATTTGTCTACTAATTTGTCTCAGGGGTTGATAATGAGTATCCTAATCATTATAGAGAGAGGCACAGTGAAGCGCTGACAAAATTATTTCCCCCAGTTCACATCATGTGTGGACAGTAGAACTTGTTTTTGAATGCCGACTCTCAAACTTGACCCATTAGGTTTAGTGGCATCTCAGACCAGGCCGCCTTACTTAAAATAAACCAAGCTGAATCAGCAACCTTTCATGCTATGGAAACAACCATGTCTTCTTGTCCATTGCTGCTGCTAGATAGTGAACTCCATGAGTACAGGAGTTTTTGTTTCTCTTTTATATCTTTATACCCTAGCACTTGGCCGGGCACATGGAACATGTTTGCTTCAGTTTCTTTACTGAACATTTCCTATGGAAGTCCACATTGCACCTTCAGAGTTATGTCCAAAGTGAACACGTCATTTTCCTTATCTCACCTCCCACCCCAAGTCTGTACCTGTTATGTGTTCAGTCATCTCCATGGATAGCCCTGAACGGGACCAAAAGTTTTGCCTTTTGGGATATTAATTTTAAGCTGGTTATCAAGAAACAAAAGAAACTTTTTAAGCTCATTATTAAGAAAGAAACTTTGACCCTCCCACCTGTCCTGTCCAAGAGATGCAGATAGAAAAACCTACTTCAAAAAGGAGATCTTAGGATGCAGCTGTAGCCTAATCTGAATTAAGTATGGACTTCCGGCAGGGGCCTGTTAGCTCCATACTCTATGTCCCATTGTGTGAGTTGCGTAGCAAGAATTTGTCTGCCACGTGTGTGTTCTCCTCTTCTTCGACCACTCGTAAATCACCCATTCTCACTTCTGATATCTAATACTTTGCCCCCACCCTTTTCTCCTTTGTCCAAAATGTCGTACATACCCAACGTTGCCTCACCATCTTTGGAATTTTCGTGCTTATGTGAATTCCCCACACTCATGTTATTAAAAATTCCATTTTCTCCTATTGATATCTCTCTGTTAATTTGATTATTAGCCCAGCTAGAACTTAGAAAGTGGAGGAAAAGTATTAATTTTTTTTTAAATTGATAAAAAAAAAGTCCCTAATAGGGACTGGCCTTGCCCAGCTGTCTGAAGCTGTGCCATTCCTCTCTGTGCCTCAGCCACCTTGGCCATTCTGTTCCTCGGCTACGCCAAGTCTCTTCCCATGTTTGAGTCTTTGCATTTGTTATCCTCTCTGCCTGGAATGTACCTTTTCCAGACCTATCTATGGCTGGCTCCTTCTCATCTGTCAGGTGTCTGTTCAAATGTCACCTCCTAAGAGAGCTCTTTCCTGACTACACAGGTCAGTAGGTTCCCTTGCAGTTACACTCAATTCCATAAATCTTACTATTAAGCAATTTGTTAATTTTCTTTACTGACCATCTCCATCCATTTGAACATAAACTCTATGAGGATAGAGATATTTTCTGTGTTGTTCACTACCATGTACACAGTACACGGAACAATGCCTGGCGTATAGTAGATGTTCAGTAAGCATTTGTTGCGTGAATGGTGTCAACATCCACCTAACTGCTGAGAAATTTTACATTCTTCCTCTCATAGTTACATCAAGTTTTGTCATTTACTTTTATAAGCATTTCTTAAAACTACCCATTGTTCTTCATCTACACTGACATTTTTCTATGTCAGACCATCATCATCTCTTTTTTTGTCCTTGCAGCCACCTCTGGTTAAGTTTCAAATCTTCTACT
>CM053513.1:47181372-47366519 GCA_028627145.1 Eidolon dupreanum
CATGAGGCTGGAACATATTTTCATGTTTTAAGTGCCATTTGTGTTTCTGTGATGTGTTTTTTTATGTTCTTTATCTATTTTTCTATTGGGTTTGGTGTTTTATTTATTTATTTTTTGGTCAATCTCTAAGACCTCTTTTCATGTAATTTAGATCACCTTTTGTCTATGAATCGTAATTTCCCAGTTTGTTATTTTTTTCTTTGACATGGCTGAAAGTGTTTTTCTATGAGTTTTGCATCAAATTGAATTTATCAATCTTTTATAGTTTCTTGAGTTAAAAAAAATTGATCCCTTACATTCTATCATTCTGAATGAAAATCTTCCTGAAATGTGTTTCACAATTTTCTTTCTGTTTTAAAGAATGAAACCAGTTTTCGTTGTTCTCAAGTAAGACCTGTAAAAATTGTGTAAGAGACTTCCATACATAAACTAATGGCTCAAAATTCATAGTCCCAATAATAATATAACAACTAGGAAATGATGAACTAAGGGGCTGACTAAGCCCCTAGACCTGCTTGTCAGTCTTCCATTGAAGACTGTTCTGTACCTCATCCTCCCAGATGCCATACAAGTCTCCACTAAAAGAGTGGTGGAATGTCAGTCCAGGCTGCGTCCCTGAAACAAACTGGGAGCCCAGGTTGCTGAACAAGCCACCAAACTGTCCCAGCCCTCAGGGTCACTGGCTAGGGAAAAATGATGGAGTCTAGGGCTGCCTTCACAGACGTCCCATGGGTCTTGCTATGCCTCAGCCCTATCCACCCTATGGATGTCTGGAGAAAATCAACTTTGGAGAGCATCAGGTCTGTAGGTGGAGACAAGTAGATCCAAATCAGTGTAGAGTCACTGAGGCTCTAGCTCAGAGGTGGGGCCCAGAGGACAAACATAGCCTGGAAGAAGGACGTATTTACTCTGCATGCTGCTGGTCCAAAGTCAAGGAATCCAAACCATCCAGACACCTAGTCCCTAGATTTAGGATTATTTATGTACCCTGTGCATCCTGATCCTGGGCACCAGCCTCTCTCAAGTCCCTATGAAGCTGGAGTCCCATGCTCTGCAGGATGTGACATGCAGTCATGGCCACCAGGCCCGCCTTGGTTTAGTCTGCATTCCTATGTCACCATGCACCCTTGGAGTCCTTGGTTTAACCCTTGAGATGGCGCTATCAAGATAGCCACCCTTGACTAGGTACATGTGTTAGCCTGGGCCTTTTGGCAGCCATCTTGAGAACATTCCTGCCACAGTCTCCACAAATGGTCTTTGGATGAATGAGTGTACAAATATTTGACAGCTAGACGTGTTCACCAAAATCTCTTTCTTCAACCAGTACTTTTGTTTTTATACTAAACCTTTGCAGAAAAAGATCCATGCCTAATTTGAAATCAGGAACTTACTCAAAAAGGAGCTTTTTTTGTGCCTGGGTCTTGGTACAGATTTCATCAACTGCTCACACTCAATGCAGTTTGAATCGATTCTGACACATTATAATAGTTTCAATCAACAGAGGAAGATTCAATAACGTTAACCATATTGTTCTTACTGAGGCAGAAAAGTATACTCATACATTTTATAAAGATTGTCAGTAACAAGATTGAAACATAAAGAGGGCTTTCAGTTCACCCTCAGCAAACTAGAAAATTAAATTAACCAGCTCTCCCTCCCCCAATAGTCTCGGTAATTGAGGCTTATTGTATTAGGAAACATTTAAACTATAGGTATCTTGATAGAAAGAAAAATTCATTGCCGAAGAGTTCAGTTTGTAATTTAAAATTATATAAGATTTCTTCATTTCTACTACCTATCATACATTATTAAGTAATATCATTACATTTTCACTATTGATGAATAGGTGAAAACCTATTCAGCTGGTTCAATTTCTGTAATTCAGGAGCTAGAATTCCATTTTGTATATTGTAGGGGAGAGAGAAACTTTCCTTGCCCCTTTAAGTTTCTTTCAGCTGATCTAATAATTAAATCTATATGAGACTGATTAATAAGAGGAAATAACCAAATTTAGTTACATACAAATGCATGGAAACCTCATATACGTGAAGAGTCATAGACCCACACATACATGAGAGGCTCAGGGACAGAAAGTTAAAATGGGTATATGGGACATTCCAAGCTAAGGATGAGGTAAGGTGCCTTGGAGCTTCTGCAGGTCACCACAGGATGACAAGAAGAGCAGATGTTTAGTACTTTGTAGTTTGCCCTGCCATACAGATAGGTCAAAAAAAGTTATCTGGGACAATCTCATTACGGGCAAGGCCCCTAATTCAAATTCTTCTAGGTAGTTAAGTGGGGGAAGGGGATGAAGTTTCCCACAGGGTCTCAATTGCCTTTAGCTTAAAATAATCTGCATACCACAGAGACACATCTTGGGGTGACTGGTTCTGAACTCCTACAATATTATCCGGGACTTTGGTTCTGTCTTCTTCTTCCTTCTGCCTATTTTTTAGACATTTCTCTGCTCATTAATACCTGTCTCAGGCAATGATTGTTGGGGAAGAAAAGGGAAGAATATAAGTGAAAAACAAATGTATATCTCTTATTAATAAAATATTTATAGAAAATATGTATGAGATTATATTTTTGGTAGATTTCCTTGACCAACAGACTAAGTGCTTATTTAACAAATAGCACAATTCCAGTCTCTTTAAGGGAAAAAATAGTAGCCACCCTCAATTATCACATAATCTATTTGTAGACTTGAGGTGGGCATAAATAAAACACAATAATAATATGAAATAACATATAATTAAATACTAGATTGTAGGGTACAGAAGATAGTAATATAGAAATTGAGAGTAAAAGAAGTTGGGATTAGATAGGGAATGTTTCTTAGGAAAATGAGTTTGAGCCCACCTTTCAGATTAATATGCATGTGTTAAGTGCCTTTTATGGACCAGGTGCTATGCTGTTCCATTGGGTCTCAAAGGTGAATGAATGCTCTAGAAACATGTATGATAAGAAGTAGGAGGGGAAAAATGTAAAAAGGCACTTGACTGATTAGAAGGTTAATCTTGGGGAATGTTAAACAATGAAATCAAATGGCAAGATGAATTCAGTTGAAAGAGAACTCTGAGATCATGAAATTTGTATTTCATTTATTCAATGAAAAATACTTATTGAGTGAGTAATGTGCCAAGCTCTGGGTTACAATTATAAGCAGAGAAAGAAGTTTTCTATCCTTACGGAATTACAAATAAATGTGAAATAATACCTATGTTAAATATAAAGAAAAGATATTATGTTATAAGATCAGGTACTAGGTAGATTTAACCCATAGGAGTGGCTTCTATGAGGAAATTATGATTCAGACTGAAAATGGTGGACGACATCAAGGCAAAAGTTATTGGGGTTGGGAGTCAGTAGAGCATTCTAACAAAAGGAATTGCAAATGTAAAGTTCTGTGGTGGAGGAAAAATAATTAAAAATAAGGCTGGAGGGACCAGATCATGAAGGACCTTTCTGGCAATATTTAAGAATTTTGTCTCTAGCTTAAGAACAGTGGAAGTCATTGAAGAATTTTAGTTTTAAGTGCTTAGTGTCATGATTAGAAGTACAGTTTCAAAAGATCTCTGTGACTGTGGAGAATGAATTAGATGTAGGATAGAAGAGATGTGGAGTGATGAGTTATATTAGTCATACTAGAGTAGCTATGACTGGGTAGTGCAATGCCATAATGCAAAGCAACTGGAAATGCAAAGAGAGAAAAGAGCAAAGACTCAGAAGACATTTAGGAGTTAAAATTAAGATACTTGGTGTAAGGAACAAGGAAGAGCAGTGTCAAGGATGACTCCCAGGTTTAACTTGGAAAACAGTCCCTGCAAGAGTTTCAGGTTTTAGGGCTGTTTGGTTTGGTTTGGGTTGGGTTGGGTTGGGTTGAGTTAGGAGTGGAGAGCATTTATGAGTTTGGTTTTGTGGATGTTAAGTTTGAGATGTCTTTGAAGCATGTAAGTGGAGATGACAAGCTGGTAGCTAGTGGGGAGATACATTTTCAGAGACAATTATGTTATTGAATCCTTGGACATGAATGCATATCCTCTGGGGAGAAAATATAGATTGAAAAGAGAAGAAAGCTGAGAACTGAGAGATTTAAACATTGCTAATAATTAATGCTTGTGAAGAAAACAAAAGTGGAGATGCCAGAGAGGAAGGAAAAGCCAGGACTACTTACAGTAAAAGTAAGGGCTACTTATTTGATGGATATTGTGGTCATTGAACTAGATTTGCCAAACAGTAAGATTCAGTACCTTAGAGCAGGGGTCCCCAAACACCTGGTACCAGTCGGTGGCCTGTTAGGAACTGGGCCACACAGTAGGAGGTGAGTGGCGGGCCAGTAAAGCTTCATCTGTATTTGTGGCCGCTTCCCAGCTCTAGCATCACCACCTCAGCTCCACCTCAGATCATTGGGCATTAGATTCTTAGAGGAACTTACCAGTCCCTGGTGCCAAAAAGGTTGGGGACCACTGCCTTGGAGAATACAGATTGATGAATTTAGAGTCAGGGAAACTAGTGACAAGAGATGGGAGCCTATAGTAGATTTGTTGTGGTCAGAATGGAAAAAAAATAATTTAAAAAACACCACAAAGAAATAATTGGCAAGATGATAAATGCAAAGGATAAAAGATGGAATCAAAGTTGGAGGAAGAGGGAACCACTGGTACCACTGTTAAAAACAGGCCAACAGAAATTTCTCATCACTTTTTTTCTTTGTTTGTTTATTGCTGGAATATTTTTTAAGCATTTTATTTTATTTTATTATTAGTTTCAAATATATAATACATTGGTTATACATTAATATAGTTTATGAAATGATCCCCCGATTACTCTGTCACCCATCTGGCTCTACACATAGCCATTACATTACTGTTGACTGCATTCCCTATGCCATGCTCCCCATCCCCATGACCTTCTATCAACTACTAATTTGTCCTTCTTTAGCCCTTCATCCCTTTCTCCAAGCCTCCCAACCCCACTACCCCTGCCAGTCACCATATTGTCCTCTGCATTTGTGAGTCTGTTTTTGATTAGTTTGTTCTTTTTGTTCCTTAGATTCTGCATATAAGTGAAATCATATGGTATTTTTCTTCCTCTGCTGTCTGACTTATTTCACTTAGCATAATAACCTCTAGGTCCATGCATGTCATTGCAAGTGGTAGGATTTCATTTTTTTATGGCTGAGTAATATTCCATTGTATATATATAGTTTCTTAAGGACAATTAATGGCCTAATTAGGAAGCCATAAATTATGTTCAAAGGTTTTGAAAATACACCGGTTTTGGGGGTTTTTTGTTGTTGTTGTTTTTTGGTGATAAAATTTCTAAAATGCCATGTAAGTAACTTAGCTATATTACCAGAAAGCATAAGGGTGCAGAGGTAGGAGAAAAGGATGAATATTTGTTTCCTGCCTACAGTGAATTAGAATTTTAGATATAGCTCTGTGTTAAGCTTATTTGGATGTATTTTCTCAACTAAGTGATAGAACCCCTAATTTTTACAACTTTGATCAGAGATGGCTAGAGGAAGCTGTTTTAATGCAAAGCAAGAGCATTGTTGACTCATCAGCAGTTTGAGACATGATTACATGTGGCAGAACAAGACAAGAAAACCAACAGGGGAAGAAGTGAAATCTATATAAAACAGAAGTTTGTATGTTAATGCCTGTTGTGTCTTATGATAGTAATGCTTAACCTCATTTCTAAATGACCCTTCTCCATTGCTTCCTTTACATTATCACTTATTTAATATTTACCCCAATGTGATACGTGATAAGTGATAAGGAGTTGTCACTGTTTGAGTTGCCTTGAATAAAATGATTTGAGGTTTTTAGGTTATCTCTGTTAAAAGCCAAGTTTTACCTCTAATGCTATGTAAAAGTTTTACCTTTATTGCATAGCAAACATGGCATCTTTGTACTTAAAGCCTCAATCCCACATGGTATCTTTTCTGAATCAACATCATTTTTGGCTAGCTTATGGGAAAGGAACTGAGAAACACTCTTTGAGGATGTAGTTCATTTCACTTTCATAAGTCAGGCAGTATAGATGGTGTTAAGGTGCCAGGCTACTGGGTTCTAATACTGTCTCTGTTGCTAATTCTCTGTAAGATTTGGGACAAGGTTCCTAACCTCTGTTTTTCTCACTTTACTTATCTATTAAATGGAGTTACTTATGGTACCTACAGCTTTGAGTTCTTGTAAAAGTTAATGTAAGTTAGCCCTTAAAAGAGCAACTGTTTGGTAAATATTAATATATATTGTTAAAACTACAATTTTTAAAGTTTTGTTTTAAAATTAATATTATGTAATATCTTGTAATTGGTACAATATTATTTTATTAAACCAAAATTGAAACTTATTGCAATATATCAGGAAGAATTTAAACATTATATATTATAAGGAAGATGCTAGGCTAGAAGATAATTACACTCAGGTATGAATGGATAATGGAATTATAGGTGCATTTTCCTAAATGGTAAAGGTCATGAGTCTCACATGAATTCCTAGTGCTGTGGGACTTGATTCATTTATGGTCTCTTTATTATTTATGCTATATTTGTCCTTTCCATGGGTCCTGTTTTTTGCAGTCGGATACTTCTGGAGACTATGAAATCACACTCTTAAAGATCTGTGGAGGAGATGACTGAGCCAAGAACATCATCTCCAAAGGCTGTCTGCTTCCATGATGGGCTTTTCCAACAGCTCTGCCTACTTCTCTTTCATGGGATTTAAAATACAAGAAGTATAAACAGCAACCTGTTTTTCGTAACAGAAATTGTCATTGTTCCATAACAACAACAAAGTGATTATTTTAAAGTATTTCATCATAATGTAGTAGTTTATAAGTGAAAATTTAAAATGGTATAAAGAATCTGGTAATACTCTCCAAATTATATTTCTGCTTAGGAAGTGAGAATCATTGTACAGTTCTAAAACATTTAATGCAAAAACAAGGTAATAAAAGTTGTCGCCTTTGTTAAATTGTCTGCTTGTTTTTAGCATCTACCAATATCTTTGGTACCTGGTGCCAACAGCTAATGATATTTTACATGTTTTTGTTGCAAAAGCTGTTGCTGCTTTGATTTATCTATTACCTTATTAATCACATTCATCTTTAAGAAAGGAATAAAAAAGATGTATGTTACCCTGACTATCCTTTCTAGTTATGATCAAGCTGTAGGAGTGGCAATGCATACTAAGTTACTTTCGCCCTCAGAAAATTTCTGCTGAACGATTAATCTAACCACTTCCAGACTAAATGGCAAGAATGAATTGTGGTTGTTTTATTCTAAATGCTACTTTCCCAGAATGGGTATCTAGAATCAAGTCTCTAAGGTTTCTTTTCCTCTAAAATAAGTTTGCAAAACTATGCATTTAAAAAATCCTTGTTATCTTTGAAAGGTACCTAACATGAAATACCTTGACTAATATGAAATATATGATATAAAAAATTCCACTTGGAATTATTAGTCTGGACTGGAAAAGAAATAATGTGTAAGAAATAGAAACAGTGATGTATGGGTCCAGAGCTTTTTAATCAATATATTCCACTGGTGAACATTCCTGAGACTTTTTAAAAAGATAGAGAAGAAGTTACTTCTTGCTCTGGGATTTCCAAAATACATATGAGGATAAAGTGCAAGGATTTAGAGTTCTACTCACCTGGTTTTGGCTTTCTGCCCTACCATTTACTAGCTCTATGACCCCTGGCAACTACTAAGCCCTGCTAAACCAAAGTTTTCTCATCTGTAAAAAGGTAATAATTACAGTGTCTATAATTACAGTGCCTATCTTTCTCATAGAGTTTCTTAAAGATTAAGTAAGGTAGTGCCTGTGAACACTTAGCCCTATGCCTGGATGACACGGTAAGTGTTTTATGATAGTGTTGTCATTGTTATTACCAAGCAACATCAAAATGATCGTGACAGCATGGCAGCCATTCCTCAACAGACACCTACTGTGTGTCAATCTCTGTGCTGGGTAAGTGTTGGATATACCAGGGGAGCCAAGACTCATCTCCTTTTGCCTAAGAGTTTAAAAGCTAGGGAAGGAGACATGTAAGCAGATAAACACAACACAGTATGTACCACATGCATTCAGGAAAATGACATTGGGTAAGAGACAGAAACAGTATGGAGGCAGGCTCAGGAATTTGGCCTACTGAAGGTTACAAACTCCACCAGTTAGAAAGAAGAAGCAAGGCTCTCAGGCAGGTTAAGAGCACTTGTAAAGTCACAGAGTTACGAACTAGCATGATGTGTGCACCACTGTTCCAAAGGTTAGTGTAGTGGAGGCTGAGTACATGGGGAGGTGACTGATAATAGGCAGGGACCAGTTTATGAAGGTGCATGTACCATGCTAAAAGAGTTTATAAGCAAGAGAGAGTCATGGAAGGAGCATTCCAGGAGGATTTCAATCAGGGAAATGATGTGGTCAATTTTTGACAAAGGGAGAGGTATGTATAGGAGAAGAAAGCTAGAGGCAGGGAGCCTACCTGGCAAATTCTAGAATCACTACTAAAAGTGTCATTCTGAACTAAGATAATGGCAAAGGAGACCAAAGGAAGAATATACAAACACACTTAAGAAATATCTTGGAGAAAAAATCAATAGAACAAGGTAATCAGGGTAGCCAGGGGTCAAGTTTGCCCCCAAGATTTTGGCTCAAATGAGTCAGTGAATGAGCGTCTCAACAAGCAATAAGTTGTTGCTAATATTTGAGTGCTTACTGTATATCGGGGTCTATGTTAAACAGTGCAGTATATGTTAAATCACTAATCCTCAAGGAACTTTACAGTGCAGGCACTAACTCACAGATACAGGAATGGAGGCTAGTAGAAATTAAGTCACTTGATTATTGGAAGAACCAGGATTTAAACCTAAGCAGCCTAGTGTCCAGGCTCTTAACTATTATTTTGCCTTAGAATTTATTTCACCCCAGGGCCACCTTGTTCTTTACCCTAGAACATAAGCTGTTTAAATGCAGGGAATTTTGTCTGTTGGGTTCACTGCTATATCCCTAGTGCTTAGAATGCGCTCGGCACATAAAAGTCTCTTAATAAATCTTTGTTGAACAAATGAAGTTCTTTTCCACTATGCATTTGAGCTACATAAATGAATTTGAGGTGGCTATTAAAACCTTTGTAAGTATACATGAGTTTCAGGCTTGGGAAAAGAAATTAATACTGCACTATGGGCAAGCCTTGGAGAAAAGCTCAGAAATTTCAGCCACATACAGAGTACTTTTTCCAAGCTACCCATCACCATGGAGAGAAATATTTTGTAAAGCTGGCCAAGGCACTGGGACTTCTAGAGAAGCAACAAGTTCAAATGCATATATTCTGTACTTAAGCTAAATTCTTAAAATGGCATTACAAGATTTTAATCTTGGCCACATTCTCCAAAGTCATGGAGAAGGAACCTGTACCCGCTTTGGATTTTGATACGAACTGTTCTTTATTCCTCTGGAAAAATTATTTGCACCACTACAATGCTCAGACATACATATTTTTCCCTCCTTCTCTCCTTCTCTCCCTCCCTCCCTTCCTTCCCATTCATTCTTCTCTTTATTTCTTTCTATAAGTTAATGAGCACTTTTGAAACCACCCTCCAGCATGAATACTAAGACTTGGACAATAACCTGCTGCCAACCAGGTTGCCTTCCCCGCCCATCTCCCCACCTGATGATAAAAGCACCATCCTGAGCTCCATGTCCCTCGTTCCCTTGCTTTCTTGTTCTATACTTTTTCATTTAATTTTTTTCTTTATAAATTGAATCTTGCACTGTTGATAATTTCTGAGATTTCTTTTTTCACTTATTATTTTTCTAAGTGATATCCATATCATTGGAGACATATATTTTATTTTGACTGCTATATATCATTCCATTGTGTAAGTCACAAATATAATTTCCAGCAGGCTACAGAATTGCCCCAAAGGAAGTAGGGAAAGCATAGTTTTATCTAGCTCCCAATTTCTTGTGCTTCTTTGAAGTTATGATGCCCACTAAGGCCACAGAAGTAGACTTCAACTCTAGTCAGTCAGGGGCAGAGTGTAAGAGGAAAAACACAAAAGAAAGAAGAACCTGGGTTGTTCTCTTAAACAGGTTCTAATCATCGATGTTAGGGTAGGGGGAAGTTCCCACACCAACAAGCAATGCTCTCACACCAGCTGGATATCCTTCAATTCAACATAACCTGACACTCTCTACCTAGAGATAGTGTCAGATCCCACAAGTCAAAAGTTCAGTCCTACAAGACTGTTCCCCCTCACCCCCGCCCCCACTTCAGATGCCAGTCACAAGTCCAGGTTGTCACCTGTGCTTCTGACTGACTGGCTATAAATCAAAGTTTCCAGTGATCCCCTCCTTGGGTTCAACTAATTCGCTCACAGAACTCAGGGAAATGGTAACCATCTACTAGTTTATTATAAAGGAGTATAATGGAGGATACCGATAAACATCCCGATGGAAGAGATGTGTAGAGCAAGGTTCATGAGAAGGGGCACGGAGTGCCCATGTCCAATCTAGCATGACACTCTTCCAGCACCACCCTGTGTTCACCAACCCAGAAATTCTCAGAACCCCAAACTAATGGAGTTATTATGGAGCCTTTATGGTTGACCATTAACTGCATTTCCAATGAATGGAGGGTGGGGATGAACACTCCAAGCTTCCAATCACAGCTTGTTCTTTCCAGTGACAAGACGTGACCTTCATTTAGTAGCCATCCAGAGTCCACCCAGAGTTGCCTCATTAGCAAAGACCAAATATTAGAATAAAAAATGATCCTAGTGCTCTTATCACTTAAGGAATTACAAGCATTTTTGGAGCTCTGTGCCAGAAACATGTATGTGTGTGTGTATGTATGTATGTATACACACACACACTTTTTTTTTTCCTATTATCTCACACTCTTGCTTTCCCAGAGATTCACTGCATAATCTTGTCGTAAAAAAGGCATGGCCACTAAACCACTGTGAAAGTCAATGTTACTATCTAAATTCCTAGTCCAGGTCCCTATTCATAGTAGGTACACAATAAATTTTAGTAATAGCGATTTGTAAAGTGGGGTAGCAGACTTTCCTGCCAGTCATATGAGGTGGTTGTAAGGAGCACAGGGAATAATGATCAAGCTACCTGAAAAGTATTGAATATTATTCAAATGTGATATAGAATCAGAGAATTGATAATAGAATAATCAATATTATAGGTATGAATTGAGAACTTACTATGTGCCAAATGCTATGCTAGATATTTTAGATCTCATTTATTCTCAGGATTATTATACCATGTATCCATCTTAAGTACTTTGTGGAATAAAGTATGGTTATATGTGTCAATATTATCCCCCATTTTACAGATGAGGAAAATGAGGCTCAGAAAAGTTAGGTTACTCAGCAGAAAAACCAAAGTTTAGGATCCAGACCAGTTTGTATCTGTGCATGAATGAATATGAAGGGGAGAAAATGAAGGGAATGATGATTACTTGAGAGGATGCTCTAAAGAATAAAGAACATTGAATAATAAAAAAGACTCGAAGGAAATCGCTCCTCCTTCAACATTTTTACTCACTCTTGCATTGTACACATTGGACCAGCTAGTAGCTGCTAAAAGTATATTTCTGATGATTCTGATGGAACACGGCAAGCTCAAGATGAAGGGTTGTTGTCACTGATCCTTCCAAAGAACTACAATACTTATCTAAATATCAAAATACCATACTAGAATGAGAGGGGCAATATATGGCACAGAGTAGGCCATGGCTAAGTCCAGGGGCCTTTGATTCATGCTGCCCACATCTGTGGCTTTAGGCAAGTTATTTTACTTCGCTAAGTCACATATTTCTCACCTTTAAAATGGGAACAATAATAATTTCTACCTCAAAGTTATTTTGATAATTAAATTAGAAACAATTTAAAAGGTGTTCGGCAGAGTGCATAGCATATGGTAAGCCCTTAATAAATGTTAGTCTAGCACATATTATTATTACAGTGTATTAGTCAGAGGGCATGTTTTTTATTGCCTCCAATTTCCACAAGGTGGCAGGTCAAATTCAGGGTGGACCCCATGACTCTGGGTCCCAAAGGCAAAAACCTACTTTACTTGCTTCAGAATAACTGGACCAAATATAAACTCTTTGAGAAAAGCTTCATAGAGTGTCTACAGAATGTTTGTTATGGTCCAGGAAGGTTATTGTTGCTGTAAAATCCTTCTTAATGGAACACATGGATCATTTCATTTAATCTCCTTGTTTCTCACAATTCCCATGGATCACCTGCCTAAGTGAGTACATTTAAGTGATTTCATTACACACCAAGTTTAGTCCCTAAAGATTGTGAAAGAGGAGAAAATTAGCAAGCTGGAAAGAGTCCCGGACTCTGTGATTTGTGAATTGCAGAAGGCAGGAGATTTGCACACCTCATTCTAGAGTGACGAAATGTTTGGTCTATTCATTAAGAGGTGCAAAAACGATAAATAAAAATATTGAATAGGGGATTCTCCGACCTATTTGTCAGAGCATATTGAAAGAAATTTTTACATAACATAATTCAGATTTTTGTGCCTTCACTCCTTTTTCCATTACCGTAATTTCATGTAGCTCCTACATTCAGCTCCTACACAATAGAGATTATTGATAATCTCTCATTTCTACAATTTTACTTTGTCTTTAAAGCATTAGTTTTGTGGTCAATCAAACTATGTCCAAATCCTGGCTCCACAACCTATTACAGCAATGTTTATAGCATATTTGACAACTACTTGATTTCTTTACACCTGAGTTCTTTACTTGATAATAACAGCACATACCTTAAAGAGTTGTTGTGAGGATTAAATGAAATAAAGCATATGAAGAATTTAATGCAATCAAAAGTTGTTACTGGCCATTGTATTGACACAGCCTTGCCTGGCAAATGGCAGATAGTAGGTTTCAGTAATCACTTTCAGAATAAATAAATGATACTTATTTTAGTACTGAACAGTAATAGTAACTCTAAGACTGGCCTTGGAAATCTTTAAGTAAAATGCTCACTTAAATCAGTGTTATCTTGTCAAACAATGTATCCTCTGACAATGGGAGTTGAATGTGTGCGCTTCAGTGGCTAGGAGTACAGGATCTGCAGACAGGTTCCCTGGGCGTATTTCCTGCCCACCTGCTGTGAGTAAGCGACCTACTTAATCTTTCTGTGTCTTAGTTTCTGTAAAGCCAGGATGGCAATAGCATTTATTGTTCAGATTCTGATAGGTGTGAGTTTCAGTAGGTTAGTTTAGGTAAAGCACTTAGCACAGGGCCTACCATCTATCCTTTCAGTGCTCAAATGAAATGTTAGCTGTTATTCTCTGGCTCAATTTGGAAGACTTACACTTGCTTATTCCCAATTCACTTGGTTTGTTTTTTGGATGTTGTAAAGTGAACTCTTCTAGTTCATAATTAGGAAAGAAGATAAAGCAGACCTCTTGGCAATTCCCTGCCTATGAAACCTGGTGTTTTACAAACCACGGAAAGTACCCCAGATCTTTTCAACCCCACCCAAGCAAACGGACAAACTCTAATCTTTCCCACCCACTCTCTGTGTGCTTCTCATGAAATTCAGAAAGTGAACCAAGTATGAGTGGCTTTGTGCTAGTGCTGCATTTCTTCTAGTTTCCACGAACTCAGCTTTATGCTAGTTTTATCCAGCTCTGCTCTGAGGCCAGAGTTGGCCTGTTTCCATGGATTTCACAAAGTAAAAGGTGGGAAAAGAGAATTTCAAGTGAGGAGAGTTACAGAATAGGAGTATCTTCGATTGGCGGCTTCAATAAACTGTGAAAAGAAATCCCAAACCCCCAAACTCAAGCCACCAAAACAGTCAATTCAGCTATGTGTGTTTTAAAACACAACCAAGCATTAGAGAAAATGGGCCATCAAAACTTACATGAATCGTTTTTTGGCACAAGCTCTGTGGAACTGGATGTGGCAATAAATAATAGCCCTGGGCGACTTGCAGCGCTCTGAGCTGTCCTGAGTTAACAAGTGATATAAAATCAACCACGAGCCAAAAGAAAGCTTTGAAAAAGGACATCGAGATTAAATTAGCTCCTACACAAAGATGTATGCCACAGTGGGGTAGAAGGTTGGGGAGAACAAAGCCCCGGGTGGGAAGTGGGTGAGAATGAGCCACATTCTCACCTACCTTAAGAGAACTAAAAGGAAGCCAAAGCATAAAGAGCCTCTGTTGGTGCTCCTGGCCACTTTCTTCACATGGAGTTTAAAGACTTTCAATGTAGAAAACTTAAATTTTTTGCTGTGTTTTGTGTTGGAGAGCTAAGTCTAAAGAAAAACTCTGATAATGCACTGCAAACTCTTTTTAAACAGATGTTAATTGATCTCTTCATGCAAAATATCTCCCTTGGTTGCCATTGGTCAAACCAATTCCTTAGTGCTTTATTCCTTCAGTTATTGCATAGTTACTATGGTCTAGGAGCTGTGCTAGGTGCTGGGGTTATAAAGATGAATAAAGTTACACATTTTCTCATTTCAAAAAGTCAATATTCTAGAGAATTAAGAAGAGGAAATAAATAAAGACACCTGGCTAATTAATTAACAAAGGTACAGAGGTGGTGATAGTAGTTATAGTGGTAGAGGTTGTGAGGGAGATGATGGTAGTGGTGGTAATGGTGACGATGGTGGTGGTATTGATGATGGCGGAGGTGGGACTGGTGGTGATGATGGTGGTCGAGGGTCTTGTGGTAGTGATGCTGATGACAATGTGGGGCAAGTGGTGAGATGATGGTGGGGGAAACCGGTGGTGGTGATGGTGGGGATGGTGGGGATGGTGGGGGGACTGGCAGTGGTGATGGTGGTGGTGGTCAGGGGACTGGTGGTGGTGATATTGATGACAGGGCGATGGCAGCTGGTGGTGATGGTAGTGGTGGTACTCTTGGCAATAGTGATGGTAGTGGTGGTGCATGGGTTTGGGGATAGGCTGCTCTACCTCACATCCTGTTGTTCCTGACTTCCAGAGTAAAAGAATAAGATATTCGAAGAAACAGCTGATTAGCTCTGTCAGAGAGGATTCACTAAAAATGGAAACTATAAGATAAATATTAAAAGAATTAATGGGAAGGGCTTCAAAGATATAAATTTTGGCACAGAGATGAGAACAAGCTTTCAAAGAACTGCCGTGATTTTGTATTATTTGATTATATTGGAAAATCAGGCCGCAATTAGAGCATGGAGTAAGTGGGCCATTAATCCTCAGTGAAGAGGCTTTCTCTGGGCACTGAATATCAGAGTCCACCCTTAATGTGCTCTTGTTTTGCCATTTCGGAGGTACCTGGTGAAGAATTTGACTCCTCCCTCTTTCTTTCTCTCATTCTTTCTGTTTCTCTCTGATTTCAGAAATCTTATTGAGGGATCCCATCTATCGAAAGCAGAGAGAGATTAGTTTAAGTCTTCTTTGTGATAAAACTCACAAAATATATGCTAATTATTTTGCCTATTTTCTAGATGCTGACAGGTAATGTGAGAGCTGGGTAGGCCTTCTCACTACAGATCAGAGCCAGTGTGAGATCCATTTTGTGTACACTTAAAGCTGAGCCTTTCCAAAGAATTGGGTGATAGAGAATGACATCCATCTAGGAATGATCCTATTTTTCCAGTTCTTCCGGTGCCTCACCTGAAACCACAGGACTTGGAGGAGGTACCAGAATGTGCTGTAGGCAGGGCCAGCCAGCCCAGGGACACTAACAGTCATTCTAGATCTTCTGAGTACCAGCCCACACAGTAGCCTTCCAGTAATGGAAGCAATGACCGGAAAATGTCTCCAATGTATCCAGGCATGTTTCTAGAGAGAAGACTTGGTGACAGGAGAGAAGCAGCTTGTTTCCTCTCTCTACCACTTGTTTCTTCCTAAGTCTTCTGTTTCAATTTCTGGCTAACTTCAGCAATGTTGACAAGACAAAGAAAGAGAAGTCTTTGCACTGTTTAGTCTACTTTTAATTATTTCAATATGGAGACCTTCCTTGGCAACCATGCAACAAACTGGCAACGAACTGCCCATTCTTGATTTTCTCCTTACATTTTCTTCTGGGTATTGGTCATGTAATTTAGCTGGGCCAAGTGCAGCCAAAAACTTCTTGGGAGGTCCAGGGTTTCCCAGAATTTATAATCCATCCAGAGAAAGTCCCTGTGGGGAAACTCCACAAACCTTTCTCTGGTTATGCCTCTGAAGACACTGCAGTTGTCTTGCTTCTCCTCGGATGCTCCTGGCTTCCTCAGTTTGATAGTCCTGTCTTCTCCCTACCTTCCTCTTTCCTAGGTATAAAGGAATGACTCCAAGCTCTGGAGCCACAATTTGAGTTCAAATACCACCTACTGGCTATATACTTTTGGGCAAATTACTTAGTGATGCTGATCCACCGTTTCCTTTGTTTATAAGATGAAAGCAGTAAAGTAGTCAGATAAAGACAAACACTGTATCACTTATATGTAGAAGCTAAAGAAGAAAAAAAAACGAACTCACAAATACATAGAACAATTTCATGGTTGCCAGAGGTAGAGTTTGGGGGGCAGGGGGTGTGAAATGGGTGAAGGTGGTCACAAGGTATAGACGTCCAGTTATAAGATAAATAAGTCCTGGGGATAAATAATGTGCAGCATGGCAACTGTGGTTAATAATATTGTATTATATATTTGAAAGTTGCTAAGAATAAATCTTAAAAATCCTCATTATAGGAAAAAAATTTTAACTATATGTGGTGATGGATGGTCACTAAACTTATTGTGCTTATCATTTCACTATATATATATATATATATATATATAATCATTATGTTGTACACCTAAAATTAACATAATATTAATTTCAATTATATTTCGATTAAAAAAAAAAAAGACTAGAGTAATAATTTATCTAACTCAGGCCAGGAAAGTCCCAAGGATGGAATGATTTGATCTGTTATGGAAGATATTAAGAGTTAAAGGAGATAACAAACGTTATCTAAAAATAAGCATCTAATACGATAACTGAAATGTAGTAATAATTGGATCTTATTTACACCTTTCTCCAATTTCCCATCTCTTTTGTTATACCAAGTACAAGCATAAGATCCTTTTTGTATCAAAAGTTTTACTATTAATAATTATAGAGAAACTGACAAAGGGCTGCATATTCCATAGTAACCATGGGGAACTTTTGCAGCTTAAGAAAAAACGGACACTACATTCCTGACTCCCCTGCAGGGAGGAGAATTCAGCTTCCCTTGGACTTAGGCTTAGAACTTCACATTCTCTTCTCAGAAAATAGACCTGAAGGCCCAGTAGGTATTGACTTGCTCCATCTTTCAGGAGCCCTGTTTCAATAATAATAGGCACTGTTTTCTTAATACTATTATGAGCAATTATAGATGTTATCTCATTTTACCTTACAATCAATCTATAGGCAGGTAACATTATCTAGTTAGGAAACTGAGGCTCAAAAGGTTATGGCTCAAAAATCCATGTGCATGACACTGTGGTGCCTTGATGCAACAGTAGCAATACTTGCAAAGCTCTTTACAGGCCTGTTTTCCAAGGGCAGAAGGGTCTGGAAATTTGAATGTTTCAGGAACCCTCTAGCTTCATGCCAGGAGCAACTTCACTGGCATATAACAGTCATAAATACGTAAGTCAGAATTAGTCCCTCAGAAGTTTATAGATCATTAATATAGTCATCCACTATAGGGCAAAAGCCACCTTGATTAAGAAAGTAGTGACAGTATTTTTAAATCTGTTGAGGATTGGTCAGGAGGCTCTCAGGCCAGAAGTTAGTGGTGACTTCCTGTCTCCCACATATGCCTTCCGCTTGCCAAGTGCTGTGCCATCAAATGTTGACAAGTCTAGAATGTGCCAAGGCAGAACACAGGTGAAAGGGCAGAGTTAGAGCACTGAATAATCTTTTAATCGTCACTTACATAATTTCCCTAGTTTTGTGTTTCACACACTTTCCGAGGGGGGAAGTATGCTACTTTTTAGTTTTCTTTTCCCCATGCCGGACAGCAGCAATACCGAAACCATTCAGCAATGACGACTTGGCAGCTTCTAAAGGTCATGTCACTGGCCGGTGCAGTTTGAGGTGAAGTAATTGCAGACATGCAAGCAAACATCCAGAGGGTCAGCAGGGCTGGGGCCTGAGCCATAGGGAAATCCACAGTTTCTGAATTGGGAGGGGAATCAATCCAGAAAGGAAGCTGAACGAACAGGAGGATCATGCAGAGAGCTCTGGAGAAGCAACAGAGCTGCCCTCTGTACCCAAGTCATCTTTAGCAAGGCAGCGGTGAACGAATAACACACACCGATGACTTACTGTTTGCTCAGCACTATGCTTCTTGCTTTCTAGAGGCCTTTAGGCACAGTGGAGTTAGAAAGACCTGATTTATCCTAATTCTTCTACTAACTATTTTTGAGAAATTGGGAAGATCATTTGATTTTTCTGAGTGTTTATTTTATCTATAAAATTGGAGTGATAATACTCATATTATTTATTAGGCCCATTAATATTAATTGAAGACCTATTATATGCTAAGTATTATAAAAGCCAGATATACAAAGGTAAATTAAAATAGATCAGTGTCTTATAAGAGAAATAAGTTCTGGGGATATAAGGTATAGCATGGTGATTATGGTGTTGTCTATTTGAAAGTTGCTAGGGAATAAATCTTAAAAATTCTCATCACAAGAAAAGATGTTTTAACTTTGTGTGGTGATGTTAACCATAGTTATTGTGGTAATCATTTTATAATATATATATCAAACCATTATATTGTATACCTTAAAGTTATATAATATTATATGTCAATTATTTAATATTTAAATTTATTTCAAAAAGCTTAACTTTTTAAAATAAAATAAAATAAATCAGTATCTATTTTTATGAATTTTATAGTCTATGGATACAAGCAAGCTGATAAATTATATAAAGTGCTTGGGGTTTGGCAATTATTTCATTTAATCCTTACAACAATCCTATAAAGATTATATTCTTTTTATATCAATGTTATCTACTATTGTTAAAGTTGAAAATAAATCTAGGCACATCCAGACGGAGAAAAAAAATACTAAGTGCTAGATTCATCTTAATTGCAAAAGTTAGATAGCCATAATTAGCTCATGGTTCCATATAATTAAAGTCAGTTTGAGAATGTAGTATACCGGCAAACCTCAGAGATATTGTGGGTTGGGTTCCAAACTACCACAGTAATGCAAATATAGCAATAAAGCAAGTCACATGAACTTTTTGGTTTCCTGATGCATATGCAAGTTATGTTTACACTGCATGGAAGTTTATTAAGTATGCAACAGCAACATGTCTAAAAAAAACCCAATGTACATACCTCAATTTAAAAAAATATTTTATTGCTAAAAAATGCTAACCATCATCTGAGCCTTCTGCAAGTTGTAATCTTTTTTTTGCTGGTGGACAGACTTAGCTTCAATTTGTAAAAAAGTAGTGTCTGCAAAGTGCAATAAAATTAAGTGTAATAAAAGGTGGTATGCCTGTATTTCATATTTAAAAAGAGACTATGTCTTTCATTGATTGATGCCTTCTATTGGTGAATATTTGTGGTTCCCTACTGTATTCTTAGCATCTGGCACATATTAGGTGATTGATACATAATTGTTGAGTAAAATTAAGCACTTATTACATTATCACCAGGCATTACTTATTCTAAAAATTCATTGTATTTGATCTTTGTTCTTAGAAATTGTATTAAGTCCTGTGGATGAAAACAGTAAAATATTGGCCTAGTAACCTTTAGAAAGCTGTGTTCATAGAAAGGGAAATAGGGAAGAGTGGTGCAATCCAGTCCTAGGTAAAGAATGTCCCCTGTGACTCCAAAATAACCCTCTATCTCTATTCTGAACCCGTGTCTTCTTACAACAAGATATTGCTCATAAAACATGTATGTTCCCCAAGATTTGGCCCCTGGATTTCTGCCGCACTAGAAAATGCATGGATTTTAGAGTCTTTAAATCACAGTCTCAGAACTTAGTAGCTGGGTAATTTTTGTGAAGTTACTTAATCCTAACCTCTTAATTTCTTCTTATGTAAAACTGAGACAATGTTAGCTTCTCTGGTCAAGAGGATTAAATAAAACAATGGATACGAGCTGGCGAGAATACCTAGCATACTGAATAAAAGGATGGGAAAATAGAAACTGGGCATAGGTACATGTTACAGTAAAGCTAGGAGGATAGGAAGTGTAAAATGTTGCTGGCGCCCCACCTGTATCCCCTTGACACTCAGCTTTCCATACACGCTGACTGCTTCTCACTGCCAGTGCTGATGGTGTTCTGCCTTTGGCCCACATCTAGCTGTAGGAGCTTGCCTTGGCCCACTTCTAGGGCAGAACGAAAGCACTAGGGGGTTAACACTCCCGGGACAGCCCCAACTAGTGACAGACGGAAGGCGGTGGGTAAATGTATGAGTGCTCTCCCCTCTCATATGGACAGCTCTGAGATATGATCGACACTGCCTTCCAGAGACCCCCAGTGAGAATGAGCCCCAATTCCCCATAGTAATAACCTGCGCATCACACACTTGTACTGGTTTCCTTCCCTTTTCTGTTTTACAGCTGCACTCCTGTTCCAGTGCCTGCTGAGACCCCTAGATCCTTGTCTCGGGGTCTGTTTCTAAGAGAACCCATTGAAATTAGTCAGATTATTTAAAGTAGAAAGTATAACTGTGTGTATAACTTTGTGAGGTTACTAGGTGAGGAGTTGAGGGAAGGAAATGGAGGCCAAGGGGGCAGAATAATCTAGCATGGTAAATTCTCTGTGTTGGTGTGCTGATGAGTTACAAAAGAACTTAAAGGGAAGTGGAGAGGTAAGAATCACGGGGCACCTAAAGTTAGATACCACTGATAGGAAACGCCAGTTCTGGATTTTCTTCCCAAAATACAGAGTCACTTGGAAACACAAGAGAAGAAAATGAATGAGAGAAAAAGATGAGGAATAGGAAAAATAAAAGAGGAGGGAAAGTTCCCATCTAATTACTATCTACCAAGTTACTGTTCCTACCTACTACTACTTTACATTTCTTTCCACAGGTTCTTCGAAAATCAAGTCCAGGACATGGGGGCACATAAGGAGTCAATGATTCTAGTAAACAAGAAGGAAGCAATAAAGGCAAATCAAATTAGTGAATGAAGTAAGATAGAGCGTATGAAGCAGGATAGATGCCAGGAGAGCTGGAGATGGACTTAGTGGGTGGGGCGGAGGAGAAGACAAACTGTGGCTGCAAACGGGAAAATAAATCTCAGAAACAGACCTGGTCAAGCCCAGAGTGTAACTCCACCGACCAAGGAAAGGTGTACGGCGTCAAGGAATCTGAATGGTTAACATGGATTTTGAAGCCACTAAAGATGATGGCAAGGGACAGGGTGGAGGCGAAGGGACACAAGTCAGCTGAAAAGGACTCAGAAAGTGAGACCAGATCCTGTGAGTCACAGTACTGAGAATGATACAGGCTTCACGTCAACAGCAGAGGAGAAGGGGTGAGGGTAGTCAGAGGGTGAGAAAGCACTGGAGAGAGAAAAGAAGGCTAGCACTCCACCTCACTCTGATATAAGAGAGTACGTTTCAAGCAAAGGGAAGGAAAAAAGAGGTAAAAAAATGGATTTATGTTCATGAAAACTAATTGTTAATTTAACATTAACTTGGCTAGGTCACAGAACTCAGATATTTGGTCAAACATTATTCTACATATTTCTGTGAAAATATTTTTAGATGAGATTAACATTTAAATTAGCTGATTTTGAGTAAAGCAGATCACCCTCCATAACTTGGATGGGCCTCATCCAATCTGCTGAAAGCCTTAACAACAACAAAAAAACACTCCCCTTCCCTGAAGAAGGAGGAATTCTGCCAGCAGGCTGCCTTTGGACTTGAACTGCAACGTCTCCCTGGGCCTCCAGCATGCCAGCCTACCCTACAGTACTGGAGTTGCCTGCCAGCACAGGTGTCAATTCCTTAAATCAATCTATTATAGATTTTGATAGATAGATAGATAGATATTTAGATGTTGAGATAAAGATATATATACATTATATTTATACATCTAGCTCTAGATACACACACACACACACACACACACGCACACGCACACGCACACGCACACATCTACACACACCACTTGTTCTGTTTCCCTGGAAAATGCTAACTAATACTGGGACATAGAGGATTTCTCCTCAATGCAGTGGAGATCTTAAAGGTTATAGTGAAAGACAAAATGGTAAAAGCAACAATGGTAAGATAGAAATGGGGTGAGAGGGGCAAGAGTTACCAAATTGGGAATTTGAGGGTAAGAAACAGATTTGAAGGATTCACAAGAATAATGGCATAAACCATTGTCCCACCAATTAGGTTAAATCGCAAAAACCAGAAATCATTCTGGTTATTTCAATCAAGTTTTGATTTAACATAGGGAATTGGGTGCTTAGAAAACCTTAGGAAATTCTGAGTTTCTGGAAATGATTCCTAGAACAACACAGAAAGGGGACTTCTAGAGAGGTGCTCCCTCGTTACAGTCAGGGAGACAGGTGCTTGGAGGCCACCTCTAAGAATGCCAACTTCAAGGACACATTGCTTTAGCTGGAGTCCAGGGAACTGAACACTGGGCACAGTGCCTAGCACCTGCAATAGTTATGGGAACCCATAAAAATATTTTAATTTCTTTTAAAATCAGAAGAAAGACAATGAACTTTTAGGCTGGGTTAAATGTTTTAACATATAATAATAATATCTCCATCTTTATCTCAATGCAGTGGTAGAATATGATTTTTAATTTTTTTAATGGAGGAAGGGGCCCATCAAGACAAGAGTGTCTAGGGCCTGTGGAAGTTATAATGCAGCCCCAAAATCATTGCTGCTGCCGCCTTTGTAACTGCATTCTGACCCCTGTGAAACTAATGACTAGACACTGGAACATGCTGCAGAAAAAGCATGTTGGGCGACAGAGACAGTGAAAGAGGCAGAAAGCCTCGCTTTCATTTTTCTAACGTATGTGAGTGTATCTAATCAGGGGAATGAGTTCATATCCAGAACTCTGGCTCCAGAGGAGTCAGAGACTTTGGTTTTTAGCTTTCCAGTCTGCAATACAAGAAGACACACAAGAAGGAGGTTGGAATGAACTCTGTGTTAGTTAGGAGTATAATGAGGCCTCACACCAGAGGAAAGGAAGGACAGAGAGCCAGGTAAAAAATAAGTTAAACTTCACTGAAAATGAAAGAAATGATGATTTACTCTCTAAGTAACAAGTTCTGTCTCTGATCGATAGTGATGGCAAACACATGTTACAATTAGACTGCATGAGTATATTTCTCCCTACACAGTTGTAGTAACAAAGGACTCACAAATAAGGGGATAGGGACAATTCATATTCAAGTAAATAGCAGCTTCCAGGTTCTTTGGTATTTTTTCTTCCCTCTAATCTCATCTTCTACTGTTCTTCCCTTTGCACACTGTGTTCCAGCAACATGGAATTCCTTGATGTTCCTAAAACATGTCAAAAAAGGCCCCCCACCTCGGGGCCTTTGTACTTTCTAAGCAAGAAATATTTAACGTGCTCTCTTACCTCCTTTAGGTCTCTCTTCAGATGGATACCTTACGTAAAAGGGCAACCTCTAGTAATCCCCACCCCTCACCTGCTCTACCTTCCTACATAGCACTAATCACCTTCTGACACACTCTATTTTACATATTCATTTGATTATAATGTATCTTCACCTCTATAAACTAAGCTTTATGAAGACAGAGACTTTGATTTGTTCATGGCTATATCCTCAGCACCTATAGTAGTGCCTAGTGCTTATTAAGTGCTCAAAAATATTTGTGAGTGAAAGAACGATTGATTGAGTGAGTGTGTGAGTTCTCTTTTTTAACCCAGATCAATTCATTTTAACTACCATAATCATCTTTAAAGTTCTTTGAGATAAACATTTTGTGTTTAGACCACGTACAGAACTGAAACTGAGACATATTATAACCGCAAGTGCTCTGTTTTAGTAATCCAAACTTACAGCTAGATGCTTTCTTAGCAGTTACTCAATACCACATTTTATATATGAGGAGAGACACAGAGATGTGACTTGCTGAGGACAGCACGAGGCCAAAGATTAGGTCTTCTAACTCAGAATCCAGAATATTTTCTGCTGTGTACCGTAAAGACTTCCATTCTTTTAGTATTCTTATTTCCATGTATATTCTAGAAATATTTATGGAAAAAATGACTTGGACAATCCGCTCTTTTGGTTTTTTTTGAGCTTAGAAAATGACATGGTTCTATATTTTTGGTCACACACGGCTTCATTATTACTATTTATGCAACTGCACATGAAAGGGATTGGTTTATGTGTGTTCTTTAGTCACTTTTCCCCTTTTAAAAGATATGAGCTGTTGAGAAGAAACAGCACAACTTCACAACTTGTTATTCAAATTCCAATAAGTACTGGTTACAAAAAAGTTTTACCAAATCATTATCGTTCACTATACTTCTTTCATCTATTGGAAGTATGACATCCAATTAAGTGATGTTAGCTTCCCAGAAGGTTGAAACATTCATCATTTTGACAAATGAAAAGTAATTGCTGGATTTAGTAACCAGGGCACAGACTAAATTCATCTTGTCCTGGGAAACATCAAACAATTTAAATAAAAAAAAAAGTCTAAAAACATCTTGTGCTAAAACCATTACTGCCAATTAAATGGTTTTATATACTAGGTTCTTCTGACTTTAAAATAATTCCTATACATTGCATTTCCCTCTGTTCTTGTTTCCATGAGACTGGCAATCAGAAAAGTGAGTCATTAGGCTCAAGTTTTGGACAGGTATATTATTTGCAAATAGATGATACCTAGAAATTCTATTCTAAGATTAGAAAGACTTGTAACAAGTTTTCCCTGAGACAGATTTGCAATGACATTTGACAGAAAGGAGAAGGAAATGGGCCTAAATAGCTAGAGGGAGTTTCAGCTGTGTGAAGGCCAACTAGAGCATTAGGCTTCATTGGAGGGAATTCTGGAAGGCCTGCCAGCTGGCAAGGTAAGACACCAGCTATAGGGATTAAGTCTGTCCCAAGACAGAGAGCAGGTGCTCTCTCATCACTAACCTGGAGGAGAATGGCACCAAACAAGACATTTCAGACAAAGTGTTTGCAACTAAAGCCTAGCGAAGTGACTTCTCAGTTCTGTATTGTAGCCAATTCCAGTCGTGTGCAATGCAAGTCTGCAGGAAATAGCTCTACCTCCACTCCTTTCTCTCCCTCTCAAGAAAGTATAGGAATGCAATCAAATGATTATAGGATATTTTCATTAACATCTTTCTGGATGATAAAGACAGAAAATCCTACTCTGACTTACTGAAGAGAAGGAAGTTATTGGATTGGGTAACTAAAAATTCAGAGAGAGCATGGGCTTTAGGCACAACTGGATTCAAGGTTCACATGTATCATTAGAATACAGTTTTTCTTCACCTCTCAGCTCTGTCCTCCACTAATTGATTTCAGCCTTAGGTTCCATATGGCAGCAAATGACTGCAGAAGTTCCAGCTTCATATTGTCTTAGGTTCAAGCCTGAGAAAGAGTGTCTGCCCCTCTCTCAAAGCCTTAACAAAATGTTATTGACTCTGAAAGGTTGTTATGAGCCATGTGTCATCCCTAAACTAAATCTACAAACTAGAGAATGCCAGACTCTCATTGACTAAAGTACCTCTGGGTTGGAAATAGAAAAATCACCAGAACTGTGGGGGTTGAGAAAGGGAATAGAGTAAGTCCCTAACTAAAAATCAGGGAGTTTTATAAAAAATGTGGAAAACCCAAATAATTAGAAATATCCACAAGATAGGGAAAATCTAGTTTATTTGTGAAAATGTGTATATTAGTCTCTGCTACTGGTGCTTGGCACAAAGCTCCAAAACTCTTGTGATTTCCTAAATGAAGAGAGTATTAGGAACATCTTTTGTTCTAATATTTGGTCTTTGACCCTGTTCCTGGCACCGAGCTCCTAAATCCCTTGGAATTTCTTAGGTGACTGGAATGTCTTTTGTCCTAATTAAGTGACTTTGGGTGGCTCCAGTATGGGGGCCAATCACAAGAAAGATTAAGCCATGATTAGAAGCTTGTAATTTTCAGCCCCACCCACCATTCTCCAGAGAAGGGAGAAGGGCAGGAAAAGGAGTTAATGATTGATCATGCCTACGTGATGAAGCCTCCATGAAATCCCAATAGTATGTGGTTCAGGGAGCTTCCAGGTTGGGGAACACATTCACACCCCAACTCCAATGGGACAGAAACTCCTGCACTCAGAGCCCTCCCAGACCTCTCTCTATGTATCTCTTCATCTGGCTGTCTATTCATCCATATCCTTTATCATATCCTTTAATAAACTAGTAGCATGAGTTCTTCTCTGAGTTCTATGAGCCACTCGAGCAAATTAATCGAACCTGAGGAGGGAGTTTGTGGGACCCTCTGATTTGTAGCCAAATCAGACAAAAATTGTGAGTAACCTGAGGACCTACTTACTACTGTGATTGGCATCTGAAGTGAGGTGAGAGCAGTCTTGTGGGACTGAGCCCTTAACCTGTGGGATCTGACACTATCTGCAAGTAGTGTCAGAATTGAGTTAAATTGTAGGACACCCAGCTTATGTGGTGGAGAATTGCTTGGTGTAGGGAGCCCTCTACCCCTGCCAACATTTGGTGACCTGAGTGTCAGAAGTTCAGTCTTCTGTGTGAGTGGTAAAGAGAACACACAGGAGAAGGGAGACTGTAGACTTTTCCAATACATTATTTATATTCAACTTACCATGTTGACTATTGTGTGACTTCTGACACATCCCACAACTAAAGGATACAGTAAGTGTGTTGACAGTAAGGTTGAGAGGATGAAAGCATTGGATTGGTAGAAAGAGTATGGAACTAGGCTTCAGGATTGCTCAGTAATAATCTTGTTTTAACCACTTGGTTCTCCATGTGATCTGGAGTAATTCTTATTTTTCTTGTTTTCAGACTCTTTTTTTTAAAAAAAATCTATTAAACAGAAAAAAAATCTGTTTGTGTTACTTATCTCACTGGGTTATTGTGGCTGAGATCAAATAAAAGCACTATGTAAGGTGAAGCATATACTTTTATTAGTTTATTGTAAGAGATATTTCCATACAGATATTACTATTTTGTTTCAATAAAGGGTGATGAGGCTAATCTACCTAGTGATTTTTACCTCTAAGGGTTATGCAATTCTTGAACTTCTGACTGAAAAATTGAGGCAAGTTTCTTTTATTGGTTTTAACAACTAGGTCCAAAGTTTAACCAAATATTTATTACTGACCTTTTACTAAAAAAGAACATTTGAAGAGATAGAATGAGATCTGAGATGAAGAGAATCCATTGACAGATTTTCTTTCATTCTTATTTATTCTTTCCACTAATAGTGTTGAGTACTTACTATGTGACGAACAGTACAGACATGGTCCTAAATTCATAGAGCTTAAAATCAAGGTGGCATTAAGATATTAAACTAGCAATCACACCGATGAATATATAATCACAAACTAACAAGAGCTATAAGACACTCTAATGAGGACTTGTATTTGATTGAAGGAGGCTGCTGGTGAAGTGCCATTTAATCTGAAACTCAAATGGTGAGTAGAATTAGTCATTAAAAAATTGTGGTGATGGTGGGAGTGATGGTGGGAGTTTCAGACAGAGGGAAATGCTGGTACAAATGTCCCTCATTGAATATCTGTTGTTTTTGTCCACCCAGAAACCCTATCCTCATTCTTTTGGTAATCTAAACCTCTCCTGTGAGGAGTTCATATTCTGTAGTTTGGGCAGATATCTGACCAAGACTGACCACAGCACTCTTTCCCCCAGGTCATGGTGACTGATTTTGGGATGGGCAGTTACTTCAAACTAGCCACCAATGTGTTCCCTAGAATATTTCTTTTAGCATATCAGGAAAAATAGAATCATTTTACTGTAATTATTAAGCTAAGAATGTGTAACAGTGAAATGTGAATGTGAAAGTTAATTGGCTATATGGTTAGAGAAAGCACAGTCCACATAAGACCACCCTCACTTCTGACACCAATTGGAAGTTTGGTAGTTCTCAAAACTACCCTCAGTTTTGATTATTCACCAGAAGGACTCACAGAGCTCACTCAAAGCTGCTATTCTCGTAGTTATAGTTTATTGCAGAGAAAGGACAGAGATTAAAAATCAACCAAAGGAGGGGGGAGGGAGGAAGTAGATGGGGTAAAAGAAGTCAAAGTTGTGACAGAAAGAAATCTAACTATGGGAGGTAAACACACAGTGTAAATATAAATATGCCTTACTGGTAAAGTATAAAAAATATATATTAACTAAGGAAAAGACATATTAGATAGGAGGGTATCAAACCAGATCTTCCAGTTATTCTCTCCCTATGAAGTCAGGATAGCATTACTCTCTTCGCACTTGTTTGTGACAATACACACAGCGTTGCCAACCAGGAAACTCACTTGACTCTCGGTATCCAGAGTTTTTATTGGGGCTCAATTACTTAAGCATGATTAATTGCTCACATGGTTGACCTCAGTCTCCAGCTCCTCCAGAGGCCAAATGATAGCCTATAACTCAAAGTCTCAAGTCCTTAAATCATGTTGTTGACATGGCTCAAAGCCCCCACCCTAACTCACATTGCTGGCCTATGGCCCTCAGTCAATCAAAGACATTCTGATAACACATGATATTCCAAGGGCCTAGAGATTACCCCTGGAAACCAAAGGCAACATTAATTCTTTACTACACAATTAGACATCTTTTGCAGTAGGTATCTTGTCATTATGATGACAGTTCGTGTTAAGAAGTAATTGAATCAAAGCTAAGTAAAGCTCAAATATGAAGCAACAGAAAAATAAAGTCATAATTTAAATTACTGGAATCAGCCATGCCTGAAGGAGGAGACTGGATAATATTCCTTGAAGTTTACTTTGGTACTTAGGCACTTGCCTAATAATTATTAAATTAGGTTTCTCATTTACATGAGCTGTTATATTCCCTTTTTTTGCTTAAGTTTGTTTGCTTTGGTTTTTGTCTTTACAATTAGAAAAATTCTGAGGTGAGAAATAACATTGATTTCGACAATTTGAAAGAAAAACTGGAATATAATAAGCAAAGGGAAGTGTTGTTAGATAAGGCTAAAGACATAGGCAGGAGGAAGATCATATAAAATTTTATATGCTATATCAAGAATTAGGGAATTTATCCTAAGGGAATCTTTGGGAAGATTATGAGAGGGAAGTGACATTATCTGATTTGTATTTTTAATAAAAAATGTGGAGAATGGAAAGGGTCATAGTGAAGAGTGGAGATGAAGAAGAATATCTTAAGTGGAGAAAAATCAGGAAGTAAAATTGGCAAGACCTGATAGTTGATTGGCAAAGGATGATGACAAAGAAGCATATGTCAAAAATTACCCTCAGGTTTTTGGCATGAGCCATTGGGTGGATGGAAGTACCATTCATCGAGATGGAAAAATGGAGGGGTAGAGGTTGGAGATCAGTTTTGGATATAAATTTTTAATGTCTGTGAGTTATTCACATAAGAGATCAGTTTTAAGGAATCAAGCAAAGAAAATATGTCATAAAAGAGAAAGTGTTCAACTCTTAAATCCTGAGAGTTACAATAAGACCCCAAAAGTGTCTGCTGGATTTGGAAACCTGGCCATTATTGAGAAGCTCAGCAAGAACAGTTTTTAATGGAGAAGTGACAAAAAAGCCATATGGGTTGGAGTTAAGAGTGAATGAGAAACAAGCAATTAAGATTGTATATAGACAACTTTCCTAATAAAATTATCTATGAAAGGAAGTAATGAGAAAACTCAGCAGGAATTTTGTTTGTGTGTTTGCTTTTAAGATGAAATATGCTTGGTCATGTGTGAATGCAAATAAATAAACATATTTTAACAGAGAAAAACGTGGAAGATGTAGAGGAAAAAAATAATGTGCTAGTTAGGATAATGATAACTACTATAACAAAAGGACCTCGCAATACATAATAGAAATTTATTTCTCATTTATTTATTTGAGTATTCACATAAAGTGCTAAAAACAGAAGTTCTTAATGGTAGGTGGGTCTCTCCAACTGCTGATTCAGAGACCTGGTTTCCATCCATCTTGTGGGCCTCTTATTTTAATATATGGGTTCCAACTTTGCTGTGCCCCTTGTAATGAGTGAGCAGAAGAAAAAAAGCACTCCTGCTTTTTAAGCTCCTTGGTCAAGAAGTGACCCATGTCACTTTTAATCACACTATATTGACAAGAACTAGTCACACAGTCTCATCTAAATGCAAAGGAGATCAGGAATGTAGTCTCTGCCTGAACACCTAGTTTCCAGCAAGAAGAACATATGAAAGACTGAAGGTAGGAGGGCAATGATTTCTGCTGCAGATGATAACCAATTAAACACATTTTCTGAGAAAGGATGGAATGGGATCCAGAATATACGTAGAAAAATTTGCCTTTGATAGAAGTCAGGAGAAATCCTCCACTCTAAGGGAAAGAAGAAGAAGAAAACGGGGGCTTGTATTTTTATCACCAAGCACTTATAGTGAGTAAATGTCAATTAGAGGAACAGAGTACGGTTATAGGAATGAAAACCTGGCTGTGCTCAAATTTGGAACCCCAGGCTATCATCCAGAATTTGGCTAAGGAATAAGGACTGCTGGTCGCCTACTTTGGCAAGAATTTTTACTAATAGTATAGAATTGATAGGAAGTTACAGCCAGGATAAGCATGCCTGAAGAAAGTTAAGATTATTTCCTTTGGGAGCTACCCAACATGATTGTTGGCCTCTGTCATGATAACCTAAAAGAAAAAGTCAGAGAGAATGAGGTTTTGTCTCAAAATGAAATCATCTTAAAGCAGAGCCAAAGGCTTTGCCCTCCCTTGAATATAATAGCATAAAAAACAAACTGAAACCTTGCTAAAAGTAACCTGGGGAGAGGACGCCAAAAGATGAACAATAACTTGCTCTCAATCGTGTAGAAACCAAAAGAAAGTTGAGCTGGGGAAGGCTAACCAGATTTTGATATCACCACTGGAAGTGAAGTCGGCAGCACAAATTCAAAAGCCTTGCTGTACTAAGCTTCACTATCTGGGCTCTGAGACAAGAAAAAAAACTTGTGACCAAAAGGGACACTCCAAAAAGAATTTCAATGAAGTACAACTTGAGCAAAAACAATAAGTTGCCCAGATTGCTTGGATCATGGACAGAGGGACTGGCATGTGGAATGAATTGTCATCAACTGAGAACACAGCCTTGATTAGTAGCTATGGAGCCTGCTGCCCACGTGGTCCCCTCAGGCTGGCTTCCTGGTAAATACTATTTGGTGAATGCCAATCCACTCCCCTCATTTGCTGTTTTTCCCTCCCTCCAAATGATTCCCACAGAAATCTTTCCGACCCTAAGCACTGTGATAAAATATTCTTTACTAAGATGTCATCATAGTTTGATTTTATACAAAAATTGTGGGTTGCAGGGAGAGCAACATTGATGGTATGAATGTAAAACGATTCAACCCTTTGGAGAAGTGTGGGAATTTCTTATAATGGTAAACATACATTTTAACCTATGACTCAACAGTTCTAGTCCTAGGTTTTTACCCAAGAACAATGAGAACATGTTCACACAGACTTTCACAGAAATGTTCATAGTAGCCTTACTCATAATAGCCAAAAGGTAGAGCAACCTAAATGTCTACCAACAGGAGAATGGATAAACAAGTTGTAGTACATCCATACAATGAACTACTACTTGGCAATAAAAAGAAACAGACTATTGATAAATGCAATCATATGGATGGATCTCCAAAATATTATGTTGAGTGAAAAGATCCAGATATATACACAAAATCATAAATAGTATGATTCTGGGGTGATAAAAATGTCCTATATCTTGTCTTAGGTAATGGTTGCATGGATGTATAACATCCTCAAAACCCATCTAACTGCACATCTAAAATCACTACTAAACATCTAAGATCCATTTGTTGAATGTACATTATACATCAATTTTTAAAAAATCTTCCTTTTTTGAAATGCTGTTAACATACCCTTTGCATATTTTCAACTTCAGTCACTCGAATATAGGCTTCCTGTCTTATTTCATACCTTGGAATGACTTATGAAGAAGTCAAAAGCAAATACCAACAGAGGTAAATGATAAGCTGTAGCTAAACCAAGAGAGAAACTGACCAAGTGCTGGGGCCCAGCCACGTAGCGCTGGGATTAAACTCTGCTCGCTGTTTTTGCCAGCAACAGACACCTCTTCTAGTATGGCCTTGAAGAAGATTAATGCCCAAACCGGCTCCTGGGGCTACACAAAGGGAATTTAACAGGAGTTGAGCCCTCCACTCCTATAATATTCTCAGCTATATCATAAAATCATCACTTTATATTTAACACATTATTTATTGCACAGGCAATAAAATGGAATGGTTAAAAGCATGGTCTTTGTCATCAGGGAGTTGTGAGTTCAAATTCTGTCTCTGTAACTTATTAACTGTATAAATTTGGAGAATGCACTCAACCTCTCTGAGGTTTAATAAGCTTTTGTGCTTGACAACGGCGCTTTCAAGGAGAGATTGAAGGGGGATACTTGCCCAACTCACCAATTAGTTTCATCCTACTGCAAAGCTGGTACTATCATCCGCACTTTATAAATATGGAAAATGAGGTTCAAAATTGTTGTCTGTACAAACCTAGAGCTAACATATGCAGCTACATCCTCTGTACGTAAACAAAAGTGTTTTTAATACTTTTTATTAATTTCTAATATGGGAAAATATTTTTAATATTTAATTTGAGAATTAAATACGTAAGAAAATGCACAAGCAAAAAGCCATAAACTAAATAAATGTCTAACTATTCTACTGTATACCTGAAACTAATATAAAATAAATAAATAAATAAATAAATAAAATTAAAACAAAGAAAGTATACACTTTTATAAATTTTGACAAATTACACATATTCATGTTATCATCATCAAGATTAAGAAATTTAACACTACCAGCACCTCCAAAGACCAGCTTTCCTCACGGCCTGTGCCCTCTTTGGTCAATAACACACTCCTCAAAAATAACCAAGAATGACCTTTGTCATACAGTGAATGTTTCCGTCCTCTCCAAAATTTATATGTTGAAACTTCATCCCCAATGTGATAATATTTGCAAGAGGGGACTTTGGGGTGACTGGGATTAGCGCCCTTATAAAAGAGACCCCAGACAGCTCCCTTGCCACTTCTGCCTAGTGAGGACACAGTGAAAAGACAGGAACCAGGAATAGAGCTCTCACCAGACACTGAATGTGCCCGCGCCTTAATCTTGGACTTTCCAGCCTTGAGAACTGTGAGAAATAAATTTTTGTTGTTTATAAACCACCAGCCTCTAGTATTCTGTTACAGCAGTCGGAATAAACTAAGACAACTGCTAACACCAAAATGAGTTTTGCCTGTTTTTGAACTACATGTAAGTAGAATCATGGAATCACACTAGGCACTCTTTTGTGTCCTCTCTTTTGTTCAGTTTTGTGAATTTCATTCAAGTTGTGATTCCTTCATTCTCACTGCTGTATAGGCTTCCACCATTAGGGTCCACTGCACTGCGTCTATCCTCCTCAGCAGATGCGCACTTGGATAACTTCCTGTCGGGCGGCTTTTATGCCTAGCGCCGCTTATTAGCATGAATGTCTTTTGATAACCAAATATATGCCTTTCTCTTCAGTAAGCACCTAGGCTGAGTCCTAGACTGTGCATATATTCAACTTGAATAGATATCATCAAACAGTTTTCCAAAGGTTTTGTGCCAATTTGCACTCCTATCAGTAGCAGTAGCTTCTGTTTCAATCTTTTTATTACCACTGTGTTTCATTTTAGCCATTCTAGTAAGGCTTGAGCACATTTTATCTTCATTTTGATTTCAGTACCAATTGTTGGCAGCTTTTTTTTTTTTTTTTGATTGAGGCTTGAATTTCATCTCTTTTCACACAGTAGCTAAGATACTTTTGTTCTAGTTTCTTCTTAAAATTGTTCATCCTACAGGAAATTCTGGAGAGTTCTTTCTTGGTTTTTCCAGCTCATCTTTTCTTTGCTTCTTTTCCTGGTGGTTGCTTTCAGCCACTCTTACACATACTTCACAGCCACCTTCAGAGCAACTCCTGCAGGCAACTCCTGCAACATTCAACAGAGCTCTATGTGAATCATGTGGGTCATGACCTCATGTGGCTTTTTGGGGTCCCTAGGTTCAAATTTTCTCTCCTCATTCATAACCATCTGGGACTAGTTCTAGTCCCATTTCTTCACTAGGCCAGGCCCTAAAAACTCTCAGACATTAAGAACATTTAACATTCATTGAGAGTTTACAGCATGCCAGAAACTACAATATTGCTACACCTTACCAAAACCCTTACATTTTATAGGTGAGGAAATTGAAGCATAGGAAGGTGAAACAGATTCCCCCAGTTCCAACTGTTAGTAACCAACTAGAAGCAGGATTCAAACACAGCAAGTCTAACTTCAGAGTAGGGTGCATGCATTTAGGACTTCGGAGAATTTGGTGAGATTACAACCTCCACTTATCTGGCAGTTACATGCAGATCCATGTATTGTCACTCATCCTTTTATTTCCAACACAATGATTCGGAATCTTTAAGATCTCCTGTCTGATTTTATAGGGCATTCAAAAAACGGAAATATTGACTGGGTAGAAAAAATTAATAACTTAAAAGTTATTTGTGAGAAAGAACACCACAAAGTGAAAAAAACAGATAGCAAACCAAAAGAGTGAAATATATGACAAAGATTAAATATACTTACTACAAAAAAATATTTTACAAACCCATAAAGAAGAAGACAAGCAACCTATTAGCTAAATTTTAAAAAATTTAAGGGTAAGTAAAAGTAAAGTAAGCAATTCACGCTAGTAGAGATGACCAATTCACAAAAAGTTTTACTTCACTGATAATCTAATTAATGAAAATCAAAATAATTTTTTACTTTCTTTACAATTTATTTTGCAAGAAGTATGTGTTAATTTTAACCTTTTTTTTTTTTTTTAAGGAAATTATTTCTACCTTGGGGAAACATAACCATGTGCATCACACAATTCACTTGGCAATATCAAATCCTGAAAGTTGCTGGAGTTAATGGTAGGGCTTAAACAGTTTGAGGCAAAGACCTACATTTCTAAAAAGTCTATCATTCACTCAATTTTTTCCTTATATATACTCAATTTTCTGACACAGTGCTTCTGCTACAAATTATGTAAATTGATGTCTGGAGTCTGTCATCAGGACCTGGCAAAACTCGTTTTCCTTCCTCTCCTTTTTGTCCTGAGGCTGCTCTTGTAGACTCACCTGCAATATTACCTTTCTCATCTAGATCCCAGCCAGACTGGACTCATTTTTGACCAGTCAGATGCCCCGGGCCCTCAGATGACCTTTTAAAAATCTGTGTTACTTGTTGATAAAACATATCTTCCTAGCAGAAATCTCAACTGTGACTTCAGACCCCAGCCCAACTCCTCTTTGACTCCTCTCTCAGCTTCTCCATATGACCTTCAGCCATAAATTTACTTGTCCTTCACACAGGAGTCTTAATAAATAATACTCTCAACAATTTATTGAGTATTTACTTCATGCCAGAAATTATGCATGGGGGCTAGCTTCACTTGATGCTCTGCCCTACTTGTTTTGCTTTCTGTCCTTGGGAGCCATCACAACAGCTTGCACCGTGCAAAGGCATAGAGCCAAATTGCTGCTGCTACTACTGCCACCTTTTGCTCCTTGATACCATCCAACAGATTTTCACTTCTACACTCCATGTCTTCTACTCCTGTGCTCCTGTTGTCACAATGCCCACACTTAGTACACTGCCTTGTGGAGAGTGCCACAGACTTATGCCCACTCACTGCTTCAGCTGCCATCCTGAGGTCTGGCTTCCTGAGGGACAGGTGGAGGGGCTGGGTACAGTCCCAAAGTACAGAGGTCATGTCTTAATCATCTTTACATTCTAGCATCTAGAACAGTCTCTAGAACATGGTAGAAACTCAGCAAATATTTGTTGAATGAAAGAATGAAGAATACTAAAGTGACTTGTCTAAAAGACCTAGTATAGTAGAGAAGCAAACAAGAATCCTGGCTCTCTGAGTCCTATATCAGTGCTTGTTTAACTCTACCACCCTAAGTTTACATTAGGCTCCTGTTGGAAAGAAAAATAAAATGAATAAAAGAACGAGGGAAGGAGGAGATGGGAGAGAAAGCACAATAAAGTAAAATTTGGGTTGAATTTATAAGGGGCATAACAGCAAGACCAGGGCCAATATTTCCCAAGTCTGAGGTGGTCAGCTCCAAGGCAGATAAATGGTATTTATGGACAAATGGTACTGTTGCCCAAATTCTCATACCCAAAGAAGGTCTGGCCAAACACTTGATTCTTGGTAGAGTGACAATAGCTCTACCAAGCTATTTTATAAGTACAAAATTTAAATATGGTCATTTACCAGTTATCCACTTCCAATTATCAAGTACTCTTTACATTTTGTTCTAAAAATAAATATGACCTTTTCCTACTCATCTTCTCAAGGTAAACATCTCCCAAGCCTTAATTATTGTTTTTTTCGCTGTTACTTTAAACATTTTAAGTGAAGCAAGCAAACTGGATATTATTTTGATTTAATTAATATATATCAAATAATATTTAGAAACCCCAGTGGAAATTCCAGTATGAAAAATTTTCTTCAGAATATGAATCAGATGTATATTTTTTTTTTCACAAAGCATGGATTGAGGAAGAGTAGGGAAGAAAAAGTATCTTAAGAGGAAATTTCTTTGTGTTAGCTGTACAGATAAGAGAAAGACCTGAAGCAGAGAAATGAAGTAGTTAAAAAGTGATGACAATGCAAGATACAGGTATGCTGTCACAGAGTCCAACAAAATGATTTAGGAAATTATCTTTGATTCTTTTACTTAATGGGGAAAAATTTATACAAAAAGCTATAAAGATAAATATTTTCATTTGGAAACTACAGTTAACATATTAGTAAATTATGGTCTATTCTACTTTGGTAAAATAGTTACATTCCTAAGAAATCTCAAATTATCAAAAAAATACAAAGAAACAAGTAACATTGAAGTAGAGGAGGGGTGATTGGGGATTAGAAGTGGGAGAGACATTTTTCATTGTATAAATATTACTCTGTATTTTTAAAATTCTGTCCTTTATGAATTCATTCTCTATCAAAAACAAATCAAATTTAAATTTAAAACGAAGATTTAAAAAAAATTTTAAAGAGGAAATATTAGTTTTAGATTCACATGAGAAAAGTAATAAATTTATTGGTTAATTCCAGCTTTTAAAAAATAATAGCTCAAAGTGAAAAAAAGAAACACAGACTCTTCCTTTCTTGCCATTTACTTTACATACTGTATCAGTGCCCTCTGATTCCCTATCACTTTTGCTGTGCAGGTCTGCGTGCAGCACAGTTCACAACAGCCAGGAAAAGCAGCATCTTTATTTCTATTCTGATGATGTTAATTCCTGATCGGTTTCAGTTATTACGAAGAGTGATTCATTTAAATTAGATTTCACAATTGCTCATTGCACTATATTCACCACTTTAATTATGGGAAAAATAAATGCCTGTGCAATTTTACACATTTTTTTACAGACATGTGTACTTACATTTTACATAGAAGTTATCTTCGTTTTGTTTTGCTTTTACGATAAACTTACTACTTTAGACTTTTTTTTAAACCAATACATTCCAAGAAACTCTTCCATGCTAAAAACATAGATCTATACTATCATTTTAATTCACCACATTCCACCTGCTCAATCTACAATAAAAGTTTAAACAATCCCTTATGCATAGGTATTTATTTTCTTTTTAAAAAATTAACATTTCAAGAATTTGCTTTTCTGTATTAAATGAGGCCATGTTAGTTTTTCTCAGTATCGTTGCAATGTTAGTATATGAACTATTAAGATGAATGTGATTCCATTATCATTTAAAGACAGACATTGAGGCCAAAAAAGGCTGACATTCCTATAGGCCACAGCAATCATGGGAGATATTGCCTTTGCAGAAGCTATGACAAAACCAGGAGTAATTGAGATCCACCCAAGGTTTCAGGTCCACCCAGGGAAGGCAGGAGTTGTGCATGACTCAACATCCTCAGATCTACTAGAAATCAAATAATTTCCTTAGATTGGGATTCAATTCCATTGAGTTCCAGCATTTTTTATTTTATAAAGTATGTCATTGTGCTAAGGGAGAGAGATGCAAACTAAATAGGTCACTTTAACTGTCTAGGACACTGACAGTCTAGTAGGGAAGTATGCATACACAAGACATACTTATATGATACAAGGAAGACTTGTAAGTAAGGCAAAATAGAAGTGTTTTAAGAAACACAGAAGAGGACCAGATTAAATTAGGCTGAGGAAGGTAGCATTAGTTATTCCTAGGAGAATAGGTGGGATTGTAACCAAGAAAGGAGAGAGAGGAAAGGCTCTAGGGAAAAACAAGAGTGTAGGCTGTTGACACAGGCTTGATTCAAGCTGCTCAGAGCTGTAAAGCCTTTTTCCTGTTCTCACTCTGTCCTCTTTAGTTCTCTCTTCCTGAGGCTGCTGTGTTTCTGGGCACGCCCAGAGGATCTTTAGACCTTACAAACCGGTTGTGCAGACCTAGGCATTTCAATAAGAAACAAAATGCTGAGTAACAACATGAAGTCAATCTGTTGCTTGCCAAGAGCTGGGAGGCTTGGGTGGTTTCCTAATCTTAAAGAGGCAGGAGGATATTAAAGCCCACCTCCCGAGGAAAACCCTGGATGGATGGATTTACAAATACAGAAAATGCTATGTACTAATCCAAGTGTGTAGGTGTACCACATGCAATTACTATTGGTCACTCCCAAATCAGAGGGCAATTATTTTGCCTTTTTTCCATGACTGACTAATCTATCATTAATGTCTTACTTTTCTGAGAAATCTTTTTATGCACTGTAGAACAGAAATAATTTTCAGTCAATTCTGGGTCAAAGAGAAAAAGTTGAAGAGATTTAGACAAGAAATGACTCTGCTACAAAGAATTCAGGAGTATAAGTGAATAAACAATCCAGTTACACATAATGAGTTCTAGGTGTCCATGAAACAATAGGGCCCCATGCCAGCTCAGATAGGTGAAATTCTAGTCTGATAAAAGGCTCCAGTCCCCAAGGAGATCACTGGTAGGTTTGTCACAGCAGTGTCACAGAGTTTCCACCAGCTCAGCTCTTATTCCACATCCCAAGGCCTGTTGCCCAATCACTCATATTTGACTTGTTCTAGCAACAGGTACTGAATATTTGGGAGGCCTCATAGATCCTATAACTGAAGTGAACAGAAAAACCAGCAGCCAGAGATATCCATCCAAGGAGGACTGGGGCAATGAACAAATTTTTAATTTTAATCTGCTTAAAATTCTCAAAATTTTAAACTATGCTTATAAAAATAATATCTGGTTCTGATGGAAATTTCGGAAAAACAGAAATAAATAACATAGAAAAAATGTACTGCACTGACGAATAGTAGGTATATTTATTTTCATTCTATGTTCTTTGTACACATGCATGTATAAAATTGGGATCATACTGTGTATACAAGGGTTTGTGTTAATTTTTATCTAACATTATATTATAGTCATTTTCTATGTTATTAAGCATTTTTGTAAACATTACTTTTAATGGCTATATATTTCATCCTATAAGTATGACATTTTATTTCAATATTCCCCTTTTGGGGGCATTTAGATTATTTACATGTTTTAAAAATCATTATTATAAATAGTATTGTGATGAATATTCATATATATAAATATTTTACTACAATTAAATTTATTTCTTTAGAATTCATGTCAAGAAGTACATTATTGGGTCAAAGAGTACTTTCTAACTTTTTTAAAGCTATGAGCAGAAAAGTCATGTTGTGTGAGCAATATGTTATGAAGTCTGAACATCTGATGTCTCTTTGAATCACTCTGTGGGTGCGTCAGGGAGTCATACCCTTACTTAAGTAGCCTTTTGTACATTTCACCTGTAGTCCCTGAGCTTCCTCATGCCCTTCCCCAAACTCCAGTTTAGCCAGTGTTCTCTCATAGTTGATCATCTTTTTCATTTGAAGAATTTTGAAACTATTGAACTCATTGGTTCCCTCTTTTTCTTCCCAGATACCTTATAGCCAAATGATTTCAAGGAGTCATCCTTCTGAGTCATGAGACTCAGTTCTCTATTTGCCTCTCTTACCCACTTGCCTACCTCTTCATACACCTTATCTGTCTTCTTTAAATATCATGTATAGACTGACAACACCCAAATTTATATCTCTACCTCAGACTTTTCCCTTATACTCTGACTCTTTATCCAACTGCCAACATGACATCTCTATTTGGCTGTCTAATAATCATCTCGAACTTAATGTCTAAAACCAAACTGCTGATCTTTTTCAAATCTGTTCTTCATGTAGTCTTTTGCACACAAGTTAATGACAAAACCATTTTTTACCTTCTCATGCCAAAAAATCGTGGAGTCAATTTTGATTCCTCTCTCTCATATCCAATATCCAATCCATCAGCAAATATTTGCATAATTTCTCACCAGATTATTGTAATAATCTTGTTACTAGTCTCACTGCTTTACAGCCTATTTCTCAATACAGGAGGCAGAATGGTCCTATTAAAACATAAATCCCATCATGTGACCTCTCTGCTGAAACCCACTAAAGGCTTCCAATTCACTTATAGTAAAAGGCAAAGTTCTCATAATGACCATACACAGTCTGCTCCCTCCCAGCCTCCTTACTCATCTCACTTCTTGTCTTGATATTTTCTCCTTTATTTTCTCTGTGGTAGCCATACTAGCCTTCTTGCTGTTCTACAAACATACCAGACCTTTCCTACCTCAGGGTCTACGTACATCCCATGACTTCTACAGTCCTCCCAGATTTCTTCATGGCTCACTCTCTTCCTCCTTCAGGTCTTTACTGGTTCATTCTCTTATGTGACATTTCCTGACCATTTTAATTTAATTGCAAACTCTTGCTTCACTACTCCATATCTCCCTTTGTCCCTTATTTATTTATTTATTTTATAATGCCTGTCACTCACCAGTAGCCTATATTTATTTGATTCATTGTCTCTCTCCCCTCAACTAACAGAGAGTACTTTTGTCTGTTTTGTTCATTACTATATGCTCAGCACCTCAATTAGCACCTGGCATATAGTTGGTTCTTCAAAAATACTTGCTGAATAAAGTAAAGGCAAGCTATAAAAAAGTACGGGATCATGAGAAAGTGATAGGCACCAAAGTGTCTCCACTCAGCATTCTGATTCCTGTTACAGAATCTGGGCCAAAAGAATACAAAAGAACCAGAATTATTGCAAGTCAAGCTAACCGGGCCAAGAGTCTTCAGATATTCTTAGGTATTTTTATAAATTTTACATATTACGGGAATTCTTAAACTACTGTACACTAAAGCAAATTGAAGGTTTTAATATGTTGGATTTCTCAAATTTCTACTTGGTCACAGAATTTGGCAAGTGTCTCTGAAAATGGAGCCAATATCAAAAGGGAAACAAATGAAAGTAACATAGAATTGAGTGGCTTCTAAATTGCTTCTAAGGCACCTTACAATATTTCATTTAGACCTTCAACAACTCTGAGTCAAGGAGTATTACTTCAGTCATAAATGTATTAAAATTGAAATTCAGGGAGAATAATTTCTCCAAAGTCATCCAGGTAGTAAGTGGCAGGCTTAGAATTTCTTCTCACTACCTCACTGACTAATCTAGGACTTGGAATCTAATGCTAATATCTAAATTAGGTGACTTGGAAGACATCATTTACTATTTTGGCTTCAGCTATCTGCAAAACAATCTACGTTTACTTTGGACACATACCTTAGAGTAAACTGGGGTGATGATTTCAGTTTTTGCTGACTTTAGTTCACTTCTCAGCTCTTTCAGAACAAAAGAAATGTTCTAAATGTTAGGGTCCACTATGGTTCTTGTGTTGCCTAGTTCAAATCTTAAAACCTTCAAGCTAAACCACAACCACCACCACAACACAAAGCCTCCTGGACTTTTTCACCAAATGAAACAAAAACTCTAGCTGTGGGAGGGTGTCAAGCAAGCTAGAAATGGAACTCCTTGCTGACTGTTCATGTGAAGGACTTTGTTTCAGGCAATCCTATGTTGCCAGCACAGTCACTTGTCAAAGACAATAGCTTTGGCACAGTATTAATATGTGAAGATTGGGAGAGCTGCCAGTGAAAGCAAACTCTTTTGTGGTGTGTGCAATGTTGTGCTGGGCCATCAACTGAAGTTCACCATTGATGACCATCTGAATACTGCCTTTCACTGATAGTGCACCTAAATGGACAACTCAGCAGATTAGAGAATGAATTTCTAGGGAAAGGCAACGCAGTGCAGTGGGAAAAAAAAATTAGAATGAGGGGAAGAAACCCTAATTTTAACTCCAGTGTTGTGACATGGATATTTCCTTTAACTTCCCTGGCCCACATTTTCCTTATTTACTCACTCGCCTAGTCACACAGCTAGGCATATAATAAATATTTATTAAATACCAACTTGTTTTCAAGACATTGGGTTAAATGATGTGAGCATTTCATGGTTCTGGTTTGTGTTTTTTAGGAATAATAATAGTCTCATCTACCTCAAAGTGATGTAATAAAGAGGAAAACCCAGTTACTATATTGGTAGAAATGGAAATAATTATCTTTGTCTTGCTTCATGGATCTATAACGCGAATTATATAATTATGTGGGTATACTTTATGAATGTAAAGTATTATATAAATATGTAGGAAAATAGATACTTTAACTAGATGAAACTTATACCATTGCTGTATATTAGTGAGAGTGAGATAGAGACAGAGATGGAGAAACTAATGGGATCTAATGCTATTTTTCTTTCCTTACTTTTGGTAAAAGTAAGACTTCCAAAACTAAAAACAGAAACTAGTTTAAATAATTATCTTTATAGTTTTTCACAGATAACAACCAAACCTGTGATTCAAATGCTACTCTTGCATTATACTATTAGTAGTTTTAGATGTTCAAACTCTAAAATTCAATATTAGGATTGGAGGTCAGGATTTTTTTTATTGCTAATGTATCAATTAGAATTAGGTTTTGCCACACAGAAAAATGCACACTACTGGTGCCTAAAGCAAGCCAAAATTTTTTGTTTGTTTGTTTGCTGTTCTGTTTTGTTTTGTTTTGTTTTGTGTTTTTCAGATACATAAGTCTGAAGAGAGACAATCTAGCTATGGCCATTGTAGGATGTCATATCCTATCATGTGGCTTTTATTATTAAGGCCATCTCAGGGCTGTTAAACCTCCAGCTATCACATGTGCATTGCAGGGCAAAAGAAAGAAAAGCAGAAAAGACTCCTCCTAACTGAGTTGAATCCCTTTAAGCAGATTTTCTGGACTTTCCAGCTAGAAATTATACTTTTTTATCTTTGACAGAAAATAATCATGTGGCCACACAGCCACACACAGGAGGCTGGGAAATGTAGTTTTTGTCTTGAGAGACTCTGCTTGACTAAAAACTGGGGTTCTATTAAAGAGGAAGGAAAGACTGGATGTGAGGATAGGCAACTAGAAGTCTCTTCCATGCATAATTTAAGAAAATAAATAAGTCAATGGATAGAATTTCCTTGATTTAAAATTTTTTTTCATGAATGTTTCATACTCCTTTGGTTTTAATATTACCATTCTCTTATAATAGTATGCCGTAGTATCTGATTCAATTCAAAGTTATACACTTGTTTTTTTTTAATAATGTATCTGTATTTCATTTTATTCTGCAAAAAAGCAACATGACTTTTAAGTGCTCATCACAAAAATATATCTGAGCCCCATTAACTCAAATCAAAGAATATATTGGAAGTCTAGTCTAGGAACAGACTCTATGAACTAAGCTGCCAGCTTCTCATTCCTCCAACAGCCTTTGCCCAAAAACATTTATTTAAAAGTGTATTTACTTGAACATCAGCATAAAACAAGGCATTCCCGAATTTTTTTCAATGCAGATGAATGTCTTCACACTGTGGCCACAGCATCTTTCTATATCTGTCCTCAAATTCCTAGCAACACGATTTTGCTCTGAGTGAAATTCCCTGAGTGTTTGGTGTTGATCTTTTCCATATGAATATTTGTGGATCTTTCTGTTCTTTTAGAATTTGCCTTCTTCAGACTTAAATAACTCTGAGCACAGTTCCCAAGAGGCTTATTTCCTAACCTAAAGAGCGTGGCAAACCAACTGGATTATGAAAGAGCAGGGGAGCATCCCAATCTATCCACATTGTTAGAGGAAGTGTCTTCTGCATGCCACAATACTAGGGTGGCAGCCAAATGAGAAATATAAGCCCTGGATTCCGAAGCAAAGTTTTTATTTCTTTAAAAACAACTATCACTATGTGACATAAGCTTAAATTAGATCCAATTTGGGCCTCACTGGCAATAGTATAATTCCTGGATGAAATAAAGTTCAGAGAAATTTAATATGTTATGTAACTTTGGACAAATCACTTACACCAAATTGTTGCTATTTTACAAATAACAATAATGGTTATATTCAATTATTAATATAATAATCCCCCCAAATACTGAAATACTATTAAATAAATATAAGAAATATAACTACTGGTTATTCCCTATTTGGTCAAAGGATTTTGTCACTGACTGTTAAGTTACTTTTAGTAAGACTCTTACTAGCGGGGGTCAGTATGTTAATCAGTCTAATGAGAGAATAGAACTCCATAATCTATAATAGCCTAGTAGGCTTTAGCATTCTACCATTTTAGACCTTATTATCTCTAGACTCCTTTTTCCTTCTTTGGGTCACTCCTTAATTCCAGGCATTTTACCGCCCATTGTCTCTCCCTCTAAAAGTTGGCAAATGAAAATAATAGCAATTCTGGTAAACAGAGCAAATATAAATGGAAATGAGCCAGAGGTAGCTCATTATGTTCAATTTATATATATATATAATGTCATATATTGGTCAAATGGCATAACAACTTGGGAGGCAAGATAGAATGGCATCTAGAACATACACTCTGAAGATAAAAGTGGGGAATTCATGTCTTGATACTATTCTGTACTGGCCACTTGACCCTTAACAAATCATAAAACCTCAGAGGCTTCATCTAGAAACTGAGGGTGGAAATAATACATACTTTTTAAGACTTGCGAGAATTAAACAATATTACCCATATTGTTGGCAATGTACTAAATGTTACCTATTGCTATTAACCAATACCATTACTAGATTTCTCTATATATCAACAACAAAAGAATTCCCTAAATTTGAAGGTCCATTTATTTCTAGCAATATTTGATCCAATGCAAATCTAGTACAACAGAACATACCTGGACTGACTATAATAGATCTAAGTCTGTTTCTGGGTCATATCAATAAGAAAAATGAGACTTCATTATCTATTTTTAAATGTGTTATTTAACCCATAGTTCACTCTGAGTCCCTCACTACTTTTATTTTGTCCTCCTCGGGTATCTTTTACAGTTTTGTGGCTTTGAGGTTTTGCTCTCTTCCCAATTTACATTTCAGTTTCATCAGCACTCCTGTTTCCTGTTTTGTCCCTGTCTAGGCTGCTTGTTTTGTACCTCTAACTCCTTCCACTTCCTCTTCAGAGGACATCATCATTTCCAGTAGGGATTAGCAAAGCCACCAACTTCTCTTGCTATAGCTTTTCCTCTTCTTTCTTTTTCTTTTTTAACCTCCTTTGAACTTTCCTAAGCTTCCTGTAATGACTATGTCTCTGTTTCAGCTATTTCAGTATTTTTGTGGCTTTTGATTTTGATCTGGATTCACATCTTCTACCCGAAACCATCTCAAACAAGTAGTTTGAGGTTTTTGCTGGAAAGTAATTTGAATTTGTTTACATGGCCACCAACTCCCAATTTAGATGTCATGAGATTTCTGGAGTGAAGGAGTGAACTTCCCAGATTACCTTTCCCTTATTATCACTGAGCTGTGTTATTAGTCAGGATGGGCTATTTTGTTTATGAGTCAACCTTATTTCTTATAATTCTAAATAATTACTGCTAAATCAGGAGAATTAGGAAAGTCTTTCATTTCAGAAGGATTGATGGAGAGTTAACTAAAGTCAACCATAGACATGGCTATCTCTACATGATTTGATATACCTACATCAATAAGAACAATCACACTCACATGCACGTGTGCATGCACATACACAGAAACACATGCTTATTCCATTGGCATCTTTTCTGCAGGGAAACCACAAGTATAAACGATATGAACAAAATGACTCTGTTGACATGGCAGATGACAGATGACCTCTTCTTTTCTTTTTCTTTTATTTTTGGTCACCATTGTTTAGGTGAAGAGTGAAAAAGTCCAAGATGTTTCTCAGGTTGCTCTCAAATTATTGGGCTCTGAGGTGTGCCAAATATTCAACAAATATTTACTGGGCACCTACTACACTCAAGATACTCACAATATAGCTGTGACCAAAATTGACCAAACCCCTGCCATCCAGAATCTTCTTTTCAGGCGAGTGATTACCTGTCAGGATCAGACATCCTGCTCATTTGACAAAAACTTAATTTGGTTCGAGATTTCAAGAAAAGAACATTAAGGCAAGAGCAGGGACAGAGTTTATCACATGCCCCACCATGTGGTTTACTAACAGACCAAATGTAATACAGACTGGGGTATTGCTCACTCTTCCTTCCTGTTTCTGTCACTCAAAACTCACAGTGACATTTCAGGAGCTAGATATTTTATTTCCTACCAAGTTAAGACTTTTGCTATGTTTTTTATTATTCTCATAAAGTGTGAGGGCCATTCCCTTACATAACAATATCCCTGACAACCCTGAGTAGAACTCATCTTGCCTTGATTTTCTCCAGGAGGCAAGATAGTTCCTCAAAAGAACTTTATTTGCTTTGTAACATCAACTGTTTAGACTGACCGAGATATTTACTGGAAAATGCCACCCATCAAAAGCAATTGGTTCTTTATTGAATCTCCATTGTAGTCTTATTATCTTTTTATTTATATGGAAAAGAAAAAAGATAAATGAAGTATTTGCTATTCATGTCTTTCATTTATTTATATGTGATTAGGTTTTTGTAGTGTACTTACAGATATATGCACTTCTAAAATCTTTTAAATATTATGTGGTTTGTATGAAGTAAGGATGTAGGAGTATGTTGGCTTTTGTTTAAAGGTAGTTGTATTTCTAAAGATCCAGTATTTTCTAAGATCTCTTACTGTTCTTGTTTTCAACTAACAGAAATTAGAAAAATAAAGATTGTGGGAGTATAAAATGAATGCTTGCAATGTTTGTCATTTTTTTAACTCTATTTCTGTGACTCTTGAATTTTTTCTAAGATGACTTCATGTAAAAACTAAGGCCAAGCCAGAGCCCTTGTTGTAAACAAGTGACAAGGGACACGATATCGCATAATGAATACAAGCTGGTCTATCAGCAGCATATTGTGTGGATAAAAAGTAAAAAGCTAATTCTGAATACAAAGAAATGAATAAAGACTCTTGCCACTAAGAGAATTGAAAGAAGATTTTTGAAAGGCAGAGTCATTCCATGTAGCTGGACCTATACTCTCCCTCAGATTACTAACTCTGTGTGGTTAGTAAACTTGGCTCTTACCCTTGTGGCTCATAGTCAATTCTCCTTTTCGGCAAGAGTTGGGAGGAGCTGGGGAATAGGAATTAAGAGACTGCTTGGGTTCAAGTCCTCACTTCACCTCTTATTTCCTATGTCTGTTCTTCATAACCTGAGCACTGAATAACAGTACTTGCCTCATAAGGTTGTTATGAAGTTTTAATGAGATAATTCATGTAAAGCATACTGCTTATCTGGCATATAGTAATAAATGAGAGATGATGATGATGATGATGATGATAATGATGATGGTGATAATAGTAGTGGTGGTGCCCAGGGATATACCAGGCTGAACACACCTGGAATGATCTCAGTAGGTTACTGGAAGTCAGGAATCTGAAGTGTGAACCAGGCAACAAGCTTCAGAAGGCAGTTAGACAACTGGTGGGTAAGTTGGCAGGGATTAGTAAGAAAGATACAGGGCAATACCAATAAAACCAAGAAAAATAAATGTGCCCTTTTGTCTCCTGTGTATCCAACTACACAAGGACTCGGACCTCAGCCAAAAAGACCCAGCTAGCATGGATAAGGTCAAATGGGAAAAGGTTTTTTAGTTTTCTGTTGTTTGTCTGGTTTGGAATATTCCTGAGAAGAAATTTTATGGTTTTTCCTCTTCTAATATCTGCTTCGGTATAATGAAAGGAAAAATAGCACTCTAGCAGTCCTCTATAAAACCATACACATACATGATTAAACAAGGAGACCTGTGTAGAATGATGGGGATGACAGATCTCATTCTACCAAAGCACTAAGGTAATAATTTCCCTTCTAAACATATTACAGCTAAATAAGCTATAAAATACATTGCTATAAAATGAGCCATTTATTTGAAAATCCCACTGCATATTGTTGGTACAATTACCACATTGGTAATTAAAAAATGAAAAGTTACCAAGAATCAAGAAATAATTGTGAGTACCTGTTGTGTGCAAGGTATTATTAAATGGTGATAGAATCATGCTATTTTGTTACTTTATGCATAGATTTACATTGCCTAGTCAATGTCTAACTAATTTCTTTAACCTGAATGAAAAATAATAACCCGGAACCTCCTGCTGGGAATATGGTAGCATATATTCAAAATTTCATAGCATTTTAAAGCTGAAGGACTCTTAGAAGAGAATGAAAATCAATGCCTTGACTTTCTTCAAAATGCTAGTTAATTTCCTAAGGGAGTTTCGAAATTTTTTAAATACTATTTTAAAAACATCTTATAAAAGAGATTATTTAGTCAAATATATCAACTGGGTCATTGAATCCCCCATCTATTATAAGAATTTATTCATCTCAGCAATGTCAATTTTAGGAAGCACAGAATAGAAATTCAGATAACTGATTCAGTGACTGATTCAAGGTGAATGGCATGAATTATCCATTAGAATGAGAAGACAATCAGTAGGTCATCTAAAGAAATCAGGCCTAGCATTCGACCTGGTTAATTATTTCTGTTTGCAGCTGAAAAATAGTTTCTGAATTCTGCCCAGCTTGTCTTGTGGTAGATAACTGTTAAAACAGAAAGAAGTGGTGATGTGCTTTTGTTCAGTATGGGGTCATGGGGAAAGTCCTTTATAATATTTTCAGCTGGTTGCTATGGAAGCAGCCAACAGCGAGCTCAGCTAATAAATTTGGGCTGACATCCTTGTGGGATGGTACTACAGCAGCAATTAATAGACAACCGAGTATTGGAATTATGCAGTGGAGGAAAAGTAAAGCAGATGTACAGCAGCAAAGTTTGCCAAATAGAAAATCACAAAATGCACACAAGAAAGGTTATAGTTTTCAATTTTCACAAGATATTTACAAATACCAGTGAATGAGATGAGCCCATTACTTCTCCGTATACTCTACCACAGCAGATATACCAGAGAGAGCAATTTACCTGCACATTGTAGCCAGGGCACAAAAGGAAGCTGGTTAAACTATTTGGGGATTCAGCTGAGCTTTTTGAAAAACTAAATTCCAGGCTTGTTAGATTCCTGGAGTTTTTGAGTCCCCACTGTAGAACTTCTGAAAATAATTAGGAGTTCAATTGGAAAGAGTTAAAGAACAAACTGCCTTCATTTGTTTAAATGGGCAATGAAGTAACGGTAACAGTCATCGTTAGCTATCTCTCTAGACAGAACTTTTTTTTTTCCTGTTCAGAGATTCCTGTTTGCTGTTTGTCTAAGCAGGGAGGAAAGTCATCCTTCAAACTCTGCAACGACAGATTGCAAGCTAAGGCTTTTCTATGCTTTGTTTAATTTTCCTGAAATGTTCTTTTTCCAGAAATGATTTATTTGGTGACCTAGCATGCTTTTCTTCTTACTCAACATTCCCCTGGGGATGTAGTTAAAACACCACTTAGCTGTAATTCTCCTGGGTGGGGAAGTGGCGGGTGGTGGCAAAGAAACCAAAGCCCAGATTTGAGCAACTGTGGGCTGTTGACTTTATACTAGTCTTTCATAAAGGGAACCCTCTAAACACCGTGGCCACTCAGCAAACAGTGTGCATTTCATCTAAGCCCAGCTGGCTTTGTGCTTGCCTTTCTTCAGCCTAGAATAATCCTAACCAGCAATGTCTTTGTGTCATGATGCAGAAATTTGGCAAGTACACATGAGGATCATGCTGAAGTATAACTACTGAGTGGAGGAGGGAATCAAAGAGAGAAGTAAAGCCCCACACAGTGATTCTCTTTGATAAAGTTTGTTCCAACAGAGGTCAATCATTGTGCATTGTCTCTGCGAAGTGAATACAGCATGCTATTTTTAAGTAAAGCTGAGATTTATTTTGGTGGCAAAGTATATGGAAAATAGATGCTCTTTGTACTTAATTTCTTTGTTTTTATCTAAATGCTTCCAGAAACACTCTTCTGTGAAAAGGAAAATAACATAATAGCTCTCCGAAGAAACTGTTTTAATGATAGAAATGTTCAATATCGAATACACTAGAATTACTAGAATATGTTACCAAAGTTTTAAAAAATTCTTATATGTTATGAACTTTGTTGATTGCCTAGTCAGCAAAATATTTTCCCCTTCTTCCTAAAAGAACATCAATTTTGCTTTCCTTTCCTAGCCAAGTGCCCAGAGAAGGTTGATCTCAGCTCCAGAGAGAAGTCTGATTGGTCTGGGTAATGCTATCCCTCTGTCAGTCAACCATTCAGGAACAGTTGTGATTCAGCTCTAGCCAATAAGATGTAAGCAGGAGTTTGCTGGAGGATTCTGGGAAATTACTCCTTGCCATTCAGAGAACAACAAGAATCCAACTTTTTCCAACCACAAGAATCCTTGAACAGAAATAAGGAAATACATCCTCCTAGTTGTTCTTGCCATCACCTTATATCCACAAGAGGAACAAAATTGTGGCCAAAGCTATGGATTGTCCTTGTGGCATCACCGAGCCAGTGGATCAATCAATAAGTGTCTTTGCTAGTTAAGCCATTCAAGTCAAGCTTATGTTACTGGTAGCCAAAGGCATAATTTTAACACAGAGGGATTCTCTCTGCCAAGACTCATCTTGTACATTATTTCTCTCTACTCTTTTTCGCTCTTTTTCACATATGAACCCCACCTTTGCTCTGACTCACATTATCCCATTCTGACATTTTTCCCTCTCTCTTGTGCCCTTTGTCCCACCAGTGGTACCCATAGGTCTATCTTAGTCACAGCCAGGATCAAAGAGTAGGATCACCACTAGGTATAACTCTGGATTAGGTGGAGTTTTACAACTATGTCTTCCCTCAATTTTGGCCATGAACACCCCTTGCCTCCCAGCAACTCCCTCTAGGGCTCCACTACATATAACAAAGGCTGCATGCTCTAAGATGTCCACCCCAAAACTATATTTTCATTGAAATGCCTTTTGGAGATAATACCTTAACCCAGTAGCTTTCAAATCTTTTTTTTTTTTTTGTGACTATAACCCATACTAAGTATCAATACTCAGTATACACATAACACACACATAAAACACTGAAACAGAAGTTTCATGAAACATACTTACCTTTGCATCTGTAATGCATTCTGACATTTTCTATTCTGTTCTATTTCATTTTTAAAAACTGTCTCTACTGACAAAATTGATTTCATGAATGGGTTGTGACCACCAAAAACATTGCCTCAATCCACAGCAGAAACTCTGATGGGCTTAAGGAAATCTTTGAAGGTAGTTAAGGACTTCCTTAAACTTGAATAAAATGGCAGCCAACACAAAGTAGAAGGCATTCTGTCTGTGTGAGTATATGTACTTTTTTTTTTTCTTAAAAAACAAGGAGTGAAACTTAGTGTATGAATGTTGACAACTGATATGGTCGTAGTAATTTGGGGAAATCTTTCTGAAATGACAAATATATTTGACAAACACCTAGTAGTTATTTATGAACAGTAGAAATGTTTTCTTTAAAAGCTATGGGTGTTTCTGTGTCAATTTATTGATTGCATTTCTATATTTGACTGTTCATGGCCTATTAAATAAATCTGCTTAATCATTCATTTGGCAGCTTTACTACTTCTTTAAAAGCTAAGAATTTTATAATGACAGATTATCTGTAAGAACCATTTTTGTACTGTTGGAGTGTGGCCAAAACGTATTGGTCTTCCTGCTGATAACTAGTCATTATCAGCTGTAACCACTCTTACAGCCTTGCCATACAAAGGCCATACATATATAGAGTCCCCAGAATGCTTTAGGAGCACATATATTTGGGAAAGCTCTGTATACACTTATAAAGTACTGGGTAGATATAAAATATGATTATTCTGAACTTTTCAAGTAAGAAAATCTCTTTGCCTAAGAAGTCACTTATGAATTTCCATATTTTTATTAATGGTACTGAGTCCTATGAATTTTTTCCACAATTCTAATTAACACACACACACACACACACACACAAACACAAACTCTCTTGATTTTTAAGCCTATATTCAATACAAGGCATGTTGGTTGATTACTCACAAGCCTTAAGCTCTTCCTTATAGAATATATTTCTGCTACATATAGTTATGTTTATAATGTGATATATCCAGAATTGTTAAGTGATGTAATATAGCCTTAGTGATAAGAATGGAGACAGATGCATTCCAAATGCAGTTTTACCTCTTAATAACTCTGTGAACTTAGGTGAGTTACTTGGGTCTGAACTTTCTCATCTATTAAATGGGGATAATATAATTCACTTTCCAAAGTTGTTATAGGATTGAGTTTACCTCTACCCATTAAATTAAGTTCATAATTCATTAATGGATCATGACTACCAAAACACAGCCCAAACCCACAGCACAAATTCTGATATTAAGAATTATGGGCACATGATAAATTTGCAGTATGTAGGGTGTGTGCGTGCGTGTGTGTGTGTGTGTGTGAAGCATTCAGCAGCGATGAAGCACAAGATTAATAAATGGTAGCTATTTACAATAATGGCTAATGATAACTATGAAGTTTTTATCTCATAAATCCATTACTGTGAAGAAATGCAGAAACCTAGGAGGTGGTACTTCTTGCTCTCTCTAGTGCTGGGAGTTCCCTCCACTGCTTCCCAAATCGTCCATGTGTTTGCCTAGAGATCTATGTCATGGGTCATGGTGCTTAGATTGTGGAATCACACTGCAATACAAATTCAAAAATCTCCAGAGTGTGTATGTGTATGTGTGTGTGTGTGTGTGTGTGTGTGTACACACAGGGTGCTGGCTTCTCTCTTCTTGCTACGGGAACATCCTTAAAAATAAATTTACTGAAAAGTAATGACAGGAAACTTCATAAATCAAAAGAGGATGTCAGGAAGTACAGGATGTGAGGTTGTTTTCATTTCCTTCAGTTTTTTTATTAATCATATATATTTAGAACTTCAAAAAGCAGAAAATTTCATGACTTCTTCTCCTTAAGTCCCAGTTTATAAAATAAAAAAGCTGCGACAAAAAGAATCAGTTTAATACTTTCAGTATTTGTTTTTGATCCTACATTATTGAACAACCGCATAGGGCTCGTCACACTTATTCTCATTCATTTAAAAAACTTGCATTCTCAGGCACTTCATACCAAATGTGAAAAGGGTATAAAAGCAGAGTACCCTGAAGTAGAAATTGATAGGGAAATTTTTTTTTAATTCTGGTCATTATTTTTTTCCCAGAAAACAGCTTTCAAACATGAGAGCCTAGGCAAATAAACGAATGCTCAAAACTGAAAACACACGTCTCCTTTAAAAATCAAGGCTATAGGAATATTAATATTTTCAATGCCTTAGTCATGGGAAAGATGAGCATTCTGTGTTATTCTGTATACTTGGAAAAGGAGCGTGTTCACCGCAGATTTTTCTCCGTGAAATGGGGATCTGCATCCCGTAGTAGTTACCCAACAGCACATTTCCTCTTGGATGTTAAAACACAATTTATCTACAAACAAATTTCTAGAGTTCCTATTTGGTTTGAAGCCAAAACAAACAAACAAAAATATATTGCAGTCTTCTGCTTTGCTGTACAGATTATATATGTAGGTTGTGGGTGGGCTTGTCTTCATTAGTGTACTTGACTTATTAACACTTTGGGATGCAACAAATAAAGTGCAGTTTATCTTTTAAAAATTTATAATCACAGTCAAATAGTTCAAAAGGCCATAATTTAACTCTGTCCAGAGAGTTTAAGATTTGAGAGGTAGAAAGTTGCTTGATATTAAAAGCAGCCACTCCTTAAATTCTTAATAAAATTCTCTATGAAAGTGTATAGAGGACATACATTGTTTTCATCTGCCCAGCATCTCTTGCTTGGGGAAAACACTACTTCCCACTTCCACCTGGTTTGAGAGGGGCTACCAAATAACTGTACCCCACCCCCACATAGGACACAGGTCTGGCCAATGTTAAAATTCTCTTTTTCTGAAATTAAGATACTGATGTTGCAACAGATACACTTTGTTTCCCCTGGGATGCCAAGGTAGGGCAGAGATCCCAGAGTTCCCAGCTGCCATTTTAACCATACAGAGCAGGCAGAGGAGGCCCAACCGCCAAGGGAGAATATGACAGAGATAGAGAGGTGAGAAGCAGAGAGGAAGAGGAGAAGGAGAGGGAGAATAGGAAAATGAGGGAGGGAAAAGAGAACAGAAGAAATGTAATCTAACCTCAGTGGAGCTGTAATAGAAGCCACTTGCTTCCTCAACTTCCTAGATACTCATATCAACAATTTTCCATCTCTGTTCAAGCTAGTTTAATTGAGACGTCTGCACCAAGAGATTCCTACAGAATACAGTAGCCGATGTTCAGTTATTATTTATTCAGCACATATTTATTGTGTGCCTACTATATGCCAGGCACTAAATGGGTACAGAGTTGGGATACAGAGACACATGGTTCTTGCCCTCATAGAGCTTATACTCTGGTTGGGAAAATAAACATTATGCACACACACTCACACACACACATACACCCACACATTCCATTTGAATATATATGCAATTTTTCATCTTATAGAGGAAAAGAATAGGATGCTGAGAAACATCATTAGAGGAGAATGAGATAGAGGTCTATGGTGTCATTTGAGTAATACTTATAGAAGATGGAGGGCATATTGAAGTTTGGAAGTGTAGATGATGCGGCATGGTGAAAATAGAGGAAACATCACTCACAGTCCAGAGATCAGGAGCCTCATCCTACCTCCATCAAAAATTGTGAGAGCTTTCCTCCACAGCAAGGATTCTTCAAGGGTTATAACAAAAATCAGATGAGAAAGTATGGCTGATGCACATCAGGAAAGGAGTGTGGTATAAATTCCAGTGTGCACGTAACAGGAAGACTAACAGGACAAGCTGGCACTTCTATTAGGAAGCCTGGATGTGGTCTCATGGTCAGGGAAGCACTGAGGAGGCCAAAGCAGGAAAACACATGTGAAAGTTATTGGCTCACTACTAGTCACTTGAGAGGGTTTGCACATACAAAGGACATGCAACGTAATCTTTTTTAAATTATTTATTCTATCTTTTGATGTGTTTAACGAGTATATGTTAGTTAATAATGTCCAACATTCATTTTTTCAGCAATATTCTGAGGAAATGGTCCTTCAATAATTCTTAACGTAATAACTTTACTTTAAAACCACTTCAAATATTTTTGCTTTTCATTTTCCATGTGGCTCTTGTGCCCCCTTTACAAGTCACTTTTAGGTCATTTTTAAAAGAAATGCAAAAAGAAAAAAAAGCAAAGAAGGAGGCACCACTATTTCTCTAACTCTTAAGTTAAATTTTTAAAATTGGATTATAAAAATAATACACTTATATTGTGAAAACTTTGAGTAGTACAGAAGGGCCTAAAGTGAAAGATTCCTCTCCCACACACCCCTACTCTCCTTGCCCAGAGGTCACTAATCTTAACAGTTTACTCTAAATCTTTCCACAACTTTCTTTATCTGTATAGTCAGGTGAGTCTTGAAAGCTGAACAGCAATCACTTGACAATCAACAAAAGGAGAATTATTTCTACAAGAGGAGGAACAGCAAGAGAGGGTATAGTCATAGGTATAATTGATTTCTAGTTCACATGTGTAAATTCCCTTCTAAATTAAGTATTATTTGGCCTGTAATCGCATCGGTAACAGGTTCAGGAAACTTCTGAACTCCTCCTCCATGGATCAAAACAAGCAAACCAGGATGGTGTCAGGACCGAAAAATGAGATAGAGGTATGAATTTGCTTCCTTGGCTACTTACGGCTCTGTAATATGGTCCCTGCCCTCTGCCACTTGGGTACTGCGCTCTGGGAAGGCTCAGTGGTCCTCTCCACTGACGGTAGGCTGACCATGCCTCCATGGAGAGCAGTGTGCCATCAGGGTTCTCTTTCCTCAGTGTGCCATCTGGGTGAAAGCTTCACCCTGAAGCTAGGAAGGTCCTTGCCTTTATTCTCTTCCTGTCTGGAAGATCTTACAACACTGATCTTTTTTGAGAAAAGATGTCAGTATGCTAGTCTTTTTTTTTTTTTTAATTTTTTCTTAGTTCCCCCTTTTTTTCAATAGGGAAGGCAAAGAGGCATTAAACAATGTGACCCACTGGGAAAACTGGTAGAAGGGTTCCTTGGAGGATGGGAAGCACAGAAGAGTATAGCTAGGGGGACAAATAAGGACTTGATTAGCGGTATTTTTATGGTATTCTAATGCGTTTGCATTTATCTAGACATTGAGAGGATGGGATCATTGAAGTCTTTAAATGGAAGAGAGACAGAAATCAGATTTTCCTTTGAAAAGAAAGTCTGGTGCCAGCAGAGATATGGGTTGAAGGGGAACAAGGCTGGAGGCAGTGATATCAATTAGGAGAACAGGGCAATAGTTGAAGAAAGAGATGTTGTGGACTTAGCATCTTAATCCTCTCTTGTATCTAAGGGAGTTTCCATTCTATTGGCTAATGATTTGGATCACAGGCCAATCTCCTACCATAAAAGATAAAAACAAGCAAACAAAACTGAAAGGTGCATTACTAGCCTTCCTTGCAGCTAGAGTTAAGACTCAGGGAGACCATAATTCATTCTCATATGCTGGTAGAAGCAGTAACAACAATGATTCTAGGTTAGCAGCGAGGGTGGCATCCAGAGTCCGCTGGTGGCAGCAGTAGTGTCTTTGATACAGGGGTTCAATATGATGATATCTGGCTGTAGTTCTGGCTGCCTGAACTCTCTGTTCCTGCCCATTTTCCAAGTCTGAGTTTTCAGATCTCTGAGCAATTTTTATTCTATTTTTAATATAATTCTCTGAGAAGGTAAGACAGGTGTTACTATCCTCATTAAGATGAGGAGACTAAAACTCTGAAATAATAGATGATTCAATTAAATCATAAGCTAAGTGGCATACCCAGGATTGGATCCAAGTCTTTATGACAGGGCTCAGTACTCTTTCCTCTACTCCCTTGCTTATCAAACTTGGTAGCTCATAACTCCTGGCATAAGTGGCAAAGTGAAGGGAAGTGCTAGAAACTATAGTTTACTCATGGCACAGCTTTCTGGAGCTATGTAGAAGTATTATTAAAATTAAGTTACTTAAAACAGTATATAATGGAGTAAAATGCAAATTTTAGGTACAATAAGCAAATTCAAATAAAATTTACCTTGGTAGGAATTTAAGCATCTAGATTCTCCAGGAATGCAAAAGGATTCATCTCTGTACTGCGTACTTTGGTAGAAATCTATGTAAGAAGTCCTGAAATGAAATATCAGCCAATCCTTAGGCTAGTGTTGCAATTAGCTAAATTTAATTTAGTAAACACCATATTTAACCCCTCATATTTGATCTATGTGTGTGTATATTTATATATTTATAAGTATTTATATATATAAAATAACTTCATTCATATATGTTCTTAAAGCCCAGAAGTCCAGAGCATCCTAATAAATGTGCAATGAAATTTATTTGACTAAAGATCGGTAGAGATGTAGATGCTAACTAATACTACTAAAAATAATTGAAACACAGTGGTAAATACTCTACTGAAAAGAAATAAAATGGAAGATGTTTCTTCCATATCTGCATGTTATACCAAAATAACTATTTGTCATCTGGAGATAATTATGTGCAATGATTTCAGAGTGTGGAAACAAACTCATGTTTCAATGAAAGGGTAAAGTAGATATGAATCATAATTATTCTAAATTATAGTTATTAACATTTTTTAAATTCAAAACATTTCAATTCTATAGCTTAGGCAATGAGTCCAGTCCAAGCAACATTGACTAAATACTATTATTTTCAGATGTTCTAAGTATACCAGGTTACATCTGACCACAAACTATTTCTCTAGATTATTATTACATATTGCCCATTTATTCTTTCTACTATTCATTCAGGCACTGCTAGGTCTTGAGGCAAGAATAAACACCATAGTGACATATAAATAAAGAATTATAATATGATGTGATATATAATAAAAGAAGTGCATATAAGGCACAATATAAACTTCAAAAAATACACTCTACCTACAGGATTCACTGAAGGATTAATTCTTACATCAAGGTTGAATCTTAAATGATAAATACAAGAACAACAGTGGGCAACATGATTAAAAGTGGTAAAAGTAAGCAGAGAATAGCATTTCGACAGAGGAAGCACATGTACAAGGACATGGAAGTACAAAATAGTTAATGAGCTCAAAAATTTTTGTCTTTATGGAACCTAACATTGAAAAGTTATGGTGGAATAAAAGGTAGGCAAAGAGAGAACAGATTATATGAAGTATCTTTAATAATCATGCTATATTGGCTTTATTAAATAGACATAAGAAAAACAATAAGAGTTTCAGGCAAAAACATAGAGAATATTTATCCTTTGGAAAAATTACTGTGAAGATACTGTGGAGAATAGCTTGAAGAGGAAATAGACAAAGGCAGAGAGTCCAGGTGAGAATTATGAAGACATATGCAAATAGAGATGAAGAGGTGGGAACTATGTAAAAATATCTAGGTAATAGAACCACAGAAATCGATGATAAATTGGACATGAAAGGTAAAGAATGGTGAAGACTTAGACTACTAGGTGATTATCAAGCCAAAAAATAAAATTGAAAATACAGAGGTAAAAGGTTTGGTAAAAATTAAAGATAAGCTCAGTTTTGGGAAGAATATGTGTTGTCCATAAATTATGGGCAAATAGAGCTATAGTACAGGCAATGGTGTATATGGAAGATGTCAGGGCCGTCTATACTATTTAAGTCATCAATTACACAGGTAGTGATGATAACTATGGGAGTGAATGAGATTGCCCAATAAGAAAAAGATATTCTAAAGAAATATTATGTATATGCTTGAAGTGTCATTAGTAGTCATCATGTCTTCATCAATAATAATTATTGGAGTGTATCTCCTCTTTCATGCTTAGGAATGTGCATCATGATATATGATAGAAGGAATGCTGGGCTGAGGAGCAAGAGACTTGGTTCTCTTAGGAAGTTACTGCATGATGTTGGGCAAATCATTTAACCATTCCCTTCCTCGGTTTCTTTATCTGTGAAATGAGGCTGGATTAGATGAGCTCTAACACACTATAATTCCCTAAGCAGTTCCCCAAGTCTCATGCTTTTCCCTTATGAGCTCTGATGAAGTTGCCAATGAAACCTGAAATAACTGAAAAATAGGTATCAAGGGAGAAATTTGGTCTAGTAAGAGCCACGAACTATATAATTTTCTCCTGAATAATGGAAAGCTGACTTTGAAAAATATCTTTGTTGTAATTTGGGAGTAGTTTTTGTAAACTTATGAAAATACAGGGCTTTTTATTGAAAGAGAGTGATACTTGGTCACAAATATTTGGGTTTTGATTTAACAACTTTTGGATTCAATTTTTTGAAAAATAAGGTTGCCTGATTTAAAAGTCATCTAGGCACAACTTCATTGCATTAGGAATTATGTAATAGGACTGATAATATTTGTCCATCTGGCTAATTATGACTGCCTACAAATAATATAGAAATAGAAAAAAAAGTTTTACTATTGTGTTCCCCAAAATGTGAGCTACTATAAGCACCACAGAAACAATCTATAGTTCAATTAACAAACAAAACATCTGTGCAGATATTCACTAGCTGTGTTGTAGTATATGGGTAGAATAGTTTTTGTAAAGTTATTTTGCAATTTTAATTGAGCTACAGTCTAGCAGTACCCTTATACTAAGCCCTCAAATTATAATTACCTTCTGAATGTCAGAGAATTATCTTGTGAGGAGCCCAAAGTACACTGTGACTCACAGCGATCATGGCACCAGAAGCCTCAGAACATAGAACTTTGCACTGTAAAGAGAATCCTGGGCCAAAAGAGTAGGATTTGTTTAATTTAATCAGAGTTTGTGAAAATGTTTAAAAGTAAAAAGCAAAGTAGAAGGGTAAAGAGTTAATAAACAAAAAAATATAAATATATATAGAGAGAGACTACACACACACACACACACACACACACACACACACACAAGAACCAATTAAAAGAATAGAATACCAAAGCAAGGCGTAAAAGACATAATACCTAGGAATAAACATAATGAGAAATGTGCAAGAACTATATGAAGAAAACTGCATGATGTGAAAGATGTCAAATAAATGACTTATGTTTTATAAAGATACCCAAGATAAATGATTAAATGAGGGGCAGAACAGCATGTAAAGTATTCTTCTCATATAGAAAAGAAAAATAAGAATTTACATTTTTTATTTGTATATAAAGAAACTCAGAAAAGAATCATAGGAAATAACCTATGGAGGGTATGGAAAATGAGCAAATAAGACACAAGCATAGAGAGAAGATTTTTCATTCCCATTACAGAGCACTTTCTCATTCAATTTTATAGCTATCTTGTGTTCCATTCTATGGTTGTATAAAAATCAGACTTCTGTTGATGATTTTTAGGTTGTTTTAGTCATTTACTTTTACAATCAATTCTGTAATTAATCATGTAAATGATTACCTTTTCAAAAAATTAAGTTTTAAACCATATAAAACCTTTCCACAAAAAATCCAAAATAAAAAGCAAACACTTTTAAAAGAAAGCTCTGGCTTCTTTCGTATAAACAGTGAAGATCAAAATGGCAAGTCTTAGGAGTAACATGTACAGGATGAATAGTCACTCTCCTTTCTTTCTCCCCCTCCCATCCACATACAACAATCAAAACTATACCAGCTCTCTTGCTTATCAATGAAGAAGTAACCGTATGCTATAAGTGCATTGGAAAACCGTCTGAGCCGATGAGAAACAAGCTAGATGATAACTTCCATGCAAGTTGGCACAAGGCTCAAAAGTCATTCTAGTTAATCAGCTGTCATTCTCACAGCATCTCTTGCCATGGTGGCTACTTTGCTAGACTGAGAGGTGTGGTGAGACATTTTATTAAAATACTAACTTGTGCTGGTTCTCTTTCGTTTTTCCTCCTGCATTTGAAGCAGATAGCTCAGTTTTTCCTCGCTTGTCTCAGAAGCAGTTTGTAGCTGAACAGAAAGCAGGAGCTTTCCTGTGGAAAGGCACTCCATTTATTTGTAAAAACTTCAACTCACAGATGAGATTGTAATAGATGTCCTGCATGGAGGAAAGAGAAAGCAGAGAGCCTTTGAAAGTGGCCAGAGGAGAAAAGGGTTAACTTTTCCATCCAGGGGAGGATAGCTGTCTACAGGTTTTTACAGTAGCAGGGAGCTACTCTTGGCTCCCAGGCTGGGCATCAGTGGAGATGGCTGCATGGCTTTTGAGCCCTAGGTACCAGGTTTCCAGCCATGATCATTATTGATACCCAGTGAAGGGCCCAGGAAGAGTTTGTGCCTTGGATTTCAAGGAATCATTGGACGATAAGTAGTATATCAGCAGCAACCATGACAGAATGGAGAATAGAGTTGTTTTTCCTACGAATCAGAAATGCTTTAAGCTGCAATTAATGAAAAACTCAAAATACAGTGGCTTAAACAAAGAGATTTTTTTTTTCCTCACTACAAGAAATTCTGGAAGAAAGTGGATCCTGGAATTGGTTCATTGGCGCAATGATGTTGGAGTCACCAAGCGTGCAGTTCTCCTGGCCTGCCCTTCATGGCTGAAAGACAACTGCCACAATTCCAGACATTGTGCGCATACTGTCAGGAGAAAGAGAGAAAGAGGGAGTACTAGGATCTTGCATCCATTTTATGAGGAAAGGTAAAGTGTTTCCTACATCCAAAGCAGAAGTCCTCTTACCAGTACTGTCAGTTGACTACTTGCCCACCCTTAACAGCAAGAAAGGTGGCAAAGCACAAGGGGTTTGGGAATGCCTGCTGGGTTAGCCAAAACCACAGTGACTGTCGCAGCCAACCTTCAGTGAACTACATAAGCATCCTGAGTCCTATGTGATCAGGGGGAGATGATGACAGAGAGTCTATTTTCCACCACAGAGTGAGTCACAATGGGATTAGGATGGATTTCAAAGAAATCAGTTAAGACAAAGTAAAAACACATCTTTAAGACAACAACAAAAAAGGAAAGGTAAAAGCTGATGGTTCTTGAACATCTGAGTTTGTGATCATAAATTAATTACCTTTCACATAAGTATCAATGACCTTCTTCTCTTTTGATGAGTCATCCATCAACAAAGTAAAAGATAAAAGAAAAAGCAGTACTAGATGCCTCCTAGCAAGTACTAGATGCCTCCTAGTGAGCTGTCACCAAATTTGTTCACCTGAGGACTCAACTGAAAAGCCTCAAGGGTGGGAATTTGACAAAAATAGGTCTCCCTTCATTCATTCGATAAATATCATAGCATGTTTGAACGCTGGCAATGAATGTAAACCCAGTTTATGAGGCACATTTGACTATAAAGGTCAACATTAGTTAAACTTAGTCATAGAACCTCTAAAATTTGTGATGCAAGTGGCTAAATATGGACTCTTTCCAAATCTTACTTAATTGGATAATGCCTGTATGTTAAATGTCAGATGTGAGTCTTTCTCTGTTAAGTTCAGTCCGTTCCATTAAAAAGCTACTCTTGTTTGGCAGATGGCCCATATTACTGAATTTCTGTTCTGTGTTCTTTTGGACTTCATTTTCATTTTGTTTTTAACTGATATTAGACTAGTTAATTTTGTTGTCTCTTATCTCTGGTCTGGATCCCTCTCTCTCTCTTTTTTTTCCCCTTTCTGCTCTGTTAGTTTTCTTTTCTACTGTTATTTCAAGAAGTGTGTTTGTCTCTTCATGAGCTCCTGTCTCCTCTCCTCAGAGGTATCATAATGATGCTAGTCTAAGGCATGGCAGCAGATACTGGGACCATGCAAACCAGCTTCTACCTGTTACAGAGGTAAATCATTAACTTTATATCATTAAATGCAATTTGTCAGCTTATCTCTTTCAAACTTAGTAAAAGGAAATCATTTCCCAATCATTTCCCAAGATGACCTCTTGCCAACCGGAACTTTTATGCATGTGATGAGGATAGACAAAATTGATGGGGGCCCTTTGAACTCTTCCTAGGGAATTATCTCCATAATGTGACACTTTTCTCCATATCTCAGTCATGTTAATATTAACAAAAAGTTCCTATGAGATATTTGGAGTTTCTAAGATGAAAGGTGTCACATACGTGGAATGAATCCTTTTGGAGAGATAGAATGCAAATACAGGGAATATTACATACATCATGGAGCTAAAATCTCTAAGGACTGTGGACTTATTGTCATTGATGTGTACCTAAGGAGAGTGATTAGCACTTTCTGAACATGGTTTTTCCCAATAGAAAAGGGCACGTAATTTGTTCCCCAACACATACATGCATATATGTCCTATACAGAATAGATTTGCCATAAAGCCAATGAAGCTTACTCTTCAGAGCCCCTCTCTTACATGAGCCCCTTCTAAAGTTCTGTACTGCCAAGCTTCAAGCTTCACAAAATCTGGATCTGTACCTTATTTAACATATTGTACAACTTTCCATTTTGAATTTTTAATTGTATGCAGTGTTTTATTGGAAATGAGCAAGTACATTAGTGTCATCATTTAAAAAAATAGTTCTTTTTATTGGCCTCTCTGGTTTTATGGTTAGTGTTGTAGCAAAATGTAACCATTTGAAGGCATTTTCATATAATTCCCATTGAGGGCAATTTGCAGTAGCTTTAGAAATTATAAATACACTTGCACAGTTACAGGTTTCAATATCTACAAAACTATTCAACAGCTAAAGATTGGAAACACCCCAAAAGTCATCAATAAAAGGCTAGTTAAGTAAATTATAAACATAAATAAAAAAATAATGGTACATCTTTGAGCACCGTGCAGCTGTTAAAAACATGAATAAGTTCTTTATGTGCTGATATGAAAGATTTCCAAGGTATGTTGTGAAGTATAGAATGGTGTATGTAGTATGCTATATAATGCAGGAAAAGAGTGGGAAGATAAGAATTTATATTTATAATTGTTTTTGTTTAAGTAATTTTGGAAGGACATATAAAAACCTATTAAAAGAGATTACCTGTGGTAGTGTGAGGTTTGGGAATTAGATGGGTAAGAAATAGGAGGGAAAGTGAAATATTTTACAGTTTTACGTATTATATAAAACCATTGGAATGTATTATTTACATAAATAAGTGTCATTATAATGACTTCATGAAGCTTTCTTTATAGTGGAAATCTCACCATTCTCTTAACTCCCATAGCAATAGCACTCTAAGCAACTTCTGTTAGAACAAATCATTCTCCATCATGTGTGATTATTCTTTATAGTTGTCATTTTCAAGGCCGTTCTCTATTTACTTTCTGCCATTCTTGCCCTTGTCACCTCTACATGACCTTCTTATACTTTTATTAGCTTCTTGACTAGGCTGCATTCCCCCTCATAGAGGCTTCCCTCACCCCTTGACTTGGTAAAGTTAGCTTGCTATTCTTTTCTATCTCTGTACATTCTTTTTCAAAATATGTATCTCACTCATTATTACTTGTAATATCAGTCTTCCCTACTCAAGAGTCTAGACCAAAACTCCATGCTGGTCTGGGCTGTGTTTGTATTGTTTACTTGCGTATCTCTAATGGTTAACATAGTTCCTAGCAAGGTTTGTAAATACATGTTAACTGGAAGTGAAAATTTTCTCTCCCTTAGCAGAGAGTAATTTCCTTTTGGGCAACATATGCCATCCTTCTATAGTCCACATAATATAAAGGACAATAGTGCACAGTGGACAAGAAATGGACAGGGGTTTAAATATAGGCTCTGCCACTTACTACCCCTGGGATCTTAACCTTTTAGCCTCTGCAGGCTTCAGAGTTCTCATTTACATTAAGTTTTTCATTCATTCTATCATTCAATAAATATTTACTGAGTGTCAGCCATATGCCAGGCATTATTCTAATAACTACGGATACAGTGGTATGCAAGACAGAAAAGTTCCAATTGGGATAGTGAAGGAGTTGGGTGGAGAGGAGCACAATAAACACATAAGCCAAATGACTAAAAATTTCAAGTAGTAATAAAGGCTACAATAGAGCAACTGAGGGTAGCTTATTCCAAGTGGACAGGGAAGGCCTCTCTGAGAAGTTAATTCTTGAGCTGAGTTTTGAGTAGACTAAATGAGGTAGTGTCTGTCAATACTTTAAAACAATGTCTGGCATGTATACTAATATAGAAATAAATGATAAGTATTAGTATTAATAAAAACTTGTCAAAAAGATGAACGGGAAGTATATAAAAATATAAACAGAATGTCTTTAATATATTAAATGCTATCTTTAAAATCTTTTTTTTATTATTCTGAAATAGTGAATGCTCCTTCAAAGCAGTTCAATTTATACCAAGAGTGATTTAATTACTCACAGCATCTGTCTAACAATGTACTCAGAGAGAAGTCGCAGAAAAATGTAAAATGTTGTTCATAGGTAAACTCAGTGTTCTCTAAGTTCCCATGAACCTACGAATTTTTACATGTTTGTACATCTGAACTGGTAAGGAAATGATTAGGGGTAAAGATCTGAGAAAGTACAATTATGAATACATCAATACAAACCCATTTCCAAACTACAAAAAGAAAATCTCTGACAATTCATATCTCCCTGATGTGATAGTAAAGTCAATGGAATGTATTGGCTAGTATATATTGTGGGGTGAGGTTAAGAACCTCCTCTGTGCCAGACACTTCTCATTTAAGACCTCAAAATTATACGAGACAGGTAGCTGTCCTAGCCTGGGTTCCCAGAGCTGACTCTTAGATGAGAGAAGAGGAAGAGGGGGAGTAAGGGTGTGGCTTCCAGGTGAAGTCTCTCTTTGGGCTGGAGGCCCAGGGGAATTTAGGGGTATAAAATTTGTCCTCATTTGAGGTAGGGGGTGGTTATGTACATGCACAGAAATAATAAATGGGACTCAGGGGATCTGGGCAGAGCACTGACAATGTCCCCTACAGTATTCGTAATCCTAATTTATTAAGAGGAAATCTGGGCATTTATGCTCTTAGAAAGGTTAAATATTTTACTCAAAGTTGCCTACATATTAAGTGGCAGAATTTGGATATAAACCTAGACAGGTTTGGTGCCACAGTTTATGTTCATTCTTCTCTACCAAAATGCACCTCCCTTTTCTAACCATCAGCCATATATACAGAAACATATTCTGTATTTATAGAAATACACATTCCTACCCAGCTTCCTGAGGCAGAAGACTATCAGATTTGCCATGAAACATTGTATTTGGGAAACTCTGTTCCAAATAACACTGAAGAGCACTGTCCAACAGAAACATAATGTGAGCCACATTTGTAATTTAAAATTTGCTAATGACCATAATAAAAAAGGAAGAAACAAACAAAATTAAATTTAATAATATACCTTATTTAGCCCAACATATTCAAAATATTATTATGCAATGTGTAATCAATATTTAAAATTAATAAGATATTTTACATTCTTTTGCTCACAAAGTTTTTTTTATATGTTATACTATAGGACATCTCAATTTAGTTGCCAAATATTTATCAGGAATGCTTGATGTGAATTTAAGTTTTATAAAATTTAGTGGAAAAATAAATTTACATAGCCAAGTTGGTCTGACATACTTAAAACTTTTCTTTAACAAACTTGAGTATCATTTTTTAATTTAAATAAATTAAAATTAAATATTAAAAGTATTCAGTTCCTCAGTCACACTAGCCATATTTTAAAAGCTCAATAGTACTCCTTTCTCCACATTTTTGTCAACATTTGTTATTTGTTGTCTTTTTAATAATAGTCATTCTGACAAGTGTGAGATAATACTCATGTGGTTTTGATTTGTATTTCCCTGATGATTAGTGATGTTTAGCATCTTTTCATGTGTCTGTTGGCCACCTGTATGTTTTATTTGGAGAAATGTCTATTCAGATCTTCTGCCTATTTTTTAATTGGATTGTTTGTTGTTTTTTTTATGTTGAGTTTTATGCGTTCTTTATATATTTTAGATATTAACCCCTTATCAAAATACCATTTGTAAATATCTTCTTCCATTCAGTAATTTGCTTTTTCATTCTGTCAATCAGTTCCTTCACTGACCCAGCAATTCTAATTTCAAAGAAAACAAAAACAATAATTCAAAAAGATATATGCACCCCTATGTTTATTGCAGCATTATTTACAATAGCCAAGATATGGAAGCAACCTAGGTGTCCATCAATAGATGAATGGACAAATGTGGTATATGTATACAATGGAATATTACATAGCAATAAAAAGTATAAAATCTCGCCATTTGCAACAACATGAATGGACCTAGAAAGTAATATGTTACATGAAATGAGTCAAACAGAGAAAGACAAATACCATGTGATTTTGCTTATATGTGGAGTCTAAAAAACAAAATAATTGAATAAACAAAACAAAACAGAAACAAACTCATAGATACAGAGGACAAACTGAGGGTTACCAAAGGGGGAGGAGGGAAGGGGTGTGTAGAAAAGAGGAAGGGGATTAAGAAATACAAACTTCAGTTATAAAATAAATCATGGGGATGTATGTAGAGCATAGGGAACATCGTTAATAATATCGCAGTAACTACATACAGTGACAGATGATTACTAGACTTACCGTGGTGATTACTTCTTAAAATACACATCTCGAATTACTATGTTGTGCACCTGAAACTAATATATTGTATGTCAACTATAATTTAAAAAATTTTTTAATGCTCAATAGTTCCATGTGGTCACCATATTGAATAGTATAGAAAATTTGTTCTATGAGAAGGTACAAGCATGTGACTCTGTATACCATCAGGAACCAAATCAGTCAGTCTATCAACAAATGAATATTGAATATCTATAATATTCTGTGTGTAGTAAATAGGTGGTGAATAAAACGTCCTTGGCTAAAAACAGTTAACTACAAGGACTTTCAGCTGGAGTTGCTCAGAAGAAGTGAGAATTAGCTGTGTTGATAGTTTTGGATCAGAGCCACTCAGGAGTAAGATAAGGCTGGCTTTTGCTTGATCTTTGCTAAATCACCTATATACAATACTTAATTTTTATCTCCAAAGACCTGGTTATCTGTTTTCAGTGTATTTGCTAATCTGGTAGGAAGCTCAGCAACAAACCCAGGAGCATTGATAAGGGTCATTTTGAACCCATGATCTCACCTGTACATGCTGGGTAGTATTGAAAGTACAGCCAGGTGCTAACACATGAAAGCACTAGAAAGAATCTGGCATACCTTTAAATATATGTGCAGATTTATGCTCAAAGGAAATGAGCCCATTTCCAAAAAACATGTGCAAGAACATTCTTGGTAGTACTAGTCCTAATTGCCAAAAACTGGAAATTATTGAAACATATTTCAACAGTAGAAAGTTTTAAAATAGTGTAATATTTTTAAATACTGGAATATTCATGCAGTGTAAAACCACACAGCAATGAGAATGAAAAACCTACAGCTATATCTTGCATTATAGATGAATCTTAAAAACTTACTGAATAAAAGAAGCCAGATCTAAAAAAATGAACAAAATGTAGGATAGCATTTATACTAAGTTCAAAAATAAGCAAAACTAATCTATGGTTTTAGAAACCAGGAAAAACATTAACTTTAGTGGTAGGGGGTGTGTTGTGATTAAAAAGGAGTATGAAAGGGGCTACTGAGAAGCTGGCAAAGTTTTTCTTTATTATAAGCTGGTCATGCAGGCATGTTTATTTAATAAAATTGCTTACAATTTGTGTACTTTTCTCTACACATTTTATACTTTAAATGTATATATTTAAGTTTTCTTTAATTAATTAAATTTTTTTCTTTGAAGACCAACAGGATTCTGTTGTCCATTCTGGAACTATAAAGACAAGCTACATATGTGTAAGAATGTAAAAGTCATCATTTCATTCTGTGGTTCTACCTTCTTAAAGTCTGAAACATCGTTTTTGGAGATAATAGAAGGAAAACAAGCTGATCATGGGGTCTGGGAGTCCATGGAGATGGTAGGTGACAGAAAGAGAACTTAATCCTCACTGATGTTCATCTGCCTTGACATGTCCTTCTTTCACCTCTGCATGATGTCTTACAAGTTCCATTTAATGACACTTCCCCCAGGAAGTCTTCCTTGATTGCCCTAGACAAAAATGGTTTCTCCTTCTAAATCTGTAGGGCACTTGTAAGTACTATTCATCAAAATTGTATTTTATCATGCATTTTCAGAAGACAGTGTAGTATAGTACTTAAAAGCTTGGGCAGGGTGTCAACCAAGATTCAAAACCTGCCTGAGTGACCTGGAGTAAATTGCCGTGTGATCTGAAGCAAATTGCCTCATCACTATGCATTTGTTTCCTCAGCTGTAAAATGGAGATAATAATGATAGGACCTTTCCAAAGGTTGCTGTAAAGATGAAATGTGATAATGGATATATAGCTGCTGGAAATCAGTAAGATTTCAGGAAATGTTAACTGTTATTATTCTTGAGTTTTATCTATTCAAGCAGAGAATAGATTCCTGAAGAATATGAAACATGACTTAGATGCCTTACAATGAATAAACTCATTACACACATCCTACATTGGCTTGCTTTATACATAGTCATGTTCTTTTCTATTTTTTCCACTAGCCTAAGCTCCTCAAGAACTGGGACAACAACTATTCACTGTAATGTCCTTCACATTACGTAATGCTGGAATTTAGGCTGTGTAGATGCTTAGGAATGGGTTGAATCAACTGAGGAAGGCTTGCCCTTTCTCATTTGGCAATACTCAAAGCAATCAAAAGGGAACTTCCATAAACTCACACAACAAATTTTCCTACCTCTAGGAAGACCAACCATTTCTGTTTGCCCTTGGCTATGCCAGTTTGGGCACTGAAAATCTCATGATCCAAGAAACCCCTCAGTCCCAGACAAACCAGGATAGCTGATCCCCTACCTACATCTGTGCCCATCAACTCTGGCTAGCCTGCTGTTTTTATGAGTGAACAATGGTTCATACTTCTATCTAAAGCCAAGCCCTCATTTGAGTTGGCATTTCCTCTGCCTACTCAAAGACAGGGCTCTGGAAATTCTCCTCTCTCCTTCCTGCATCATCAGTCTTTTCCTCTCTACTGAGTCATTCCTACCAGTATAAAAACATGCTGTAATTTTTCCTATTAAAAATTAAACAACAACAAAAAGCCTTGAGCCTATATCACCCTCAAGCTACCACCCATTTCTTGTCTCCTCTTTATAACAAAACTCCTCTACAGCTATGCCACCCTGAACAAGCCCAATTCCATCTGATCTCAGAAGCTAAGGAGGGTTGAGCCTGGTTAAGATGAGAGACCACTTGGGAAGACCAGGTGCTGTAGGAGTAAAAAATAAAAAATAAGAGATTATAAAATGAAAAAGTCCTTGCAATCTGTGAGGTCAACCAAGGATTGCCTCACCTAAAATATATATATATATATATGTGTGTGTGTATATATATATATATATATATATATATATATATATATACACACATATGACAAAACTCAAAACTCCTTGGATAAATTGTCTATGCACAGTCTCCAACTCCAATCCTCCCTTTTCCTATTCCTTGTCAAACCACTTCAATCAGGTTTTTGTATCCAACTCTCCATAGAATTAGGTCTTGTCACAGTTTACATATGATGTGGAACTTTCCTTGACTGTTGAATTATGAGAAATAAACTTCTAGTTTTGAGTCATTGTATTTTGTCATTTTTTAAATCATAGAAATTTATCCTAGCTTCTAGTAGAGGTAAGAAATTCCAAATTTATATCTTCAGTTTATGTACCTCCTTTGCACTTTACACTTGTATATCTAGCTGTCAACTCTGCAAGCAATCGAATGCATAATAAGCATCTCATACTTACTATGTCAAAACTAGACTTTTACTTTCCATCCCAAAGCAGTCTTCCTCCTCTCAGAAAATAGCCTCCATTTTTCTCGCTCAAGCCCCAAACCATAAAGTCATCCCTGATACCTGTCCTTCTCTTGTATCCCATCTCCAGTCCACCAGGAAAGGCCATTATCATCTCTTGCCAGATTATTGTAATAATTTCCTATCTGCTCTCACTGCTTCCTCCCTAGTCCTGACCCCTCTCAACATAGGAGCCAGAATAATCCTCTAAAAACATAGGTCAGTGTAAGACACTCTTCTGCTCAAAACTTCCTCCAGAAGCTTTTTATCTTATTTAGAATAAAATCCAGAGTCCTTATCTTCACCTACAAAGCCAAATTATCTGTTCTGTTACCTATCTGACTAAAACTCCAACCACTCTCCTCTTCTCTCACTCTGACCCAGACAGCTGGCCACCCTCCTCTTCCTCAAATACACCATAGCCACTTCAGCCCTCCAACCTTGAACTTCCTGCTCCTCCTGCCCAGAAGGCTATTCCCTAAAATAATGACATGATTCACTCCTACACTTTCTTAGTCTCTGTTCAAATTTTATTCTTTTTCTTTTGGCTTTTAAATCATTTATTTATTCATATAAGAAATATTTTCCATGCAATAGACACTGTGCTGGGAACATGAAAATGAATATGACATGATTTCTGCTCTCAAGAAATTGCTAAATTGGACTGGAGACTGGGCTTTCCAGGAAGGTTTCCTAGGGGAGGTAGCCCCTGAGATGAATCTTGAGGGAAAAGTAGGAGTTAGTTAGTGGGGAAAGGAGTGATAAGACAAGGGTAGCAGTTGTTAATGCACATGAGTGTGAAAGCATATGCCATATTCAGAGGCTGAAAGGTCAGTCTTACCAGTCCCAGAGCCTGGTTATGTGCTACAACATGAGCTACAGCATGACTGAATATTAGGGTGGTGCAGGAAAGAAAGCCCAGAGCAGTGACCAGAAATGGATGTTGCAGAGCACTATCAGTGACAAGAGGAGACATTCAGACAAGAAATTAAAATGAGCAGCCCATCAAAAGGAGGAAGAAATGACCCCACACATGAGCAGAATCCAGGAACAAGAATTCCAGCTGTAGGCAATGCTCAGAGATAATAATAGCAGTGGAAGTCTCTTATGCTGATGGCCCTCAATGAACCAAGTCTTCTGGTATGCATTTCTTCTTCAGCCTCTCCCTTTGACTCTGGGCTGAACCTGTGACTTACTTTAACCAAATAATTCTCAACCATGGGAGATTTTGCCTTCCAGGGCATGTTTGACAGTGTTGGAGACAATTTTGTTTTTCATAAGTTCGAGGAAGCGGATAGTGCTAATGGCATCTAGCGGGTATAGGCCAGAGAATGTTAAAGACCCAATGATCGATGCACAGTCCAGTCCACCATAACAAAGAATTATCCAGCCCAAAATGTCAACAGTGCCAAGACTGGAAACTTAAGCCTTAAGACTTTATTCCCTAAGGACCTAGAAGCTTCTACTTTTGCATTCTTGAAAATAGCATAGTCAGATTTTTTTATATGGGCAACTCAGAGACTTCATGGAGAAACTAACATGAGAGACTCTATGAAGAGGGAATGGTCCTAAGGGTACATGGAAGAGAACTGAGAACCCAGATGACAGCAAGAAACAAAGTTCCAGGTATATGGTCTCAGACAAGCCTTCCAGCCAGCCTCCCACCATTTGAGTCATCTTTGCTGAACTACCAGACATGTGAGCCAAGATGATATCATGGATATTGCAACAGTAATGAGTTGCCCACTCTTAGTGCTGCCCAATTACAGAATCATGAACAAGTAAATAAAATGTTGATTTAAGTCACTGAGTTTTGGGGTAGTTGGTTACACAGCAATAGATAGATGAAACAATAGCCAACATAATAGGCACTGTTCTATGTGCGTTCTAACTACAACCTGATGACTTATTTATCAATGCTACTTTAGCTATGAAGAAACTTAAACACATGGGCACAAAGAAGTTAAGTACCCACTCAAAGTTAACACAACTAAGAAGTTAAGAGAGTTGGGCTTTGAACCCAAACAGCTTGACTCCAGAAGCTATATCTACAGCTTCTCTAGTCATTCATTTGTTCATTCATTCAACAAGTATGTATAGAGAACTTATCATGTGCCAGGCACTGTTCCATGCACATGGGATAAAACAGAGACCAAAACAGACAAAAATTCTTGTCTTGTAGAACTTACTTCTAATGAAGTCTGAGAAGTCGTAGAAGTGTGCTATCGGGTAGCAAGACATTGATTGCTTTTTTGGCTTCCAGGTATCTATTCTAGCACCCCTATTTCTACCAAGGAATTACCCTTCATGACCTTTCCTTTTGGAATACAGTCTGTTAAGACTGTTGCTCAAGGTAAGCAGCCTTCCCGTTACCAAGACAGGCCATGTGCTCCTGTCCTGAAATTTGAATCTTCAGAAAAGTATCAAAAATGATTGAAAAATGGCTAGAATTCATTCATTCTAGGGGTGGCTCCCAGACAAAACCATTGGGAAGCTCCTGCTACCCAGACTCTCAAATCTAACATGCTTCCTACACATTTATGAACCTTGTTCTATAGACTTCTTGTTATTCTGTGAGCCATCTAACACCTTCCTAATAAATTCCCATGGTGAGTTAGGCAAAGATAGGTTCCAATGCTTGGATTAAATGACTCTAACTACAAGTATGGGGTTCAGGAGAGGGCCTCTAGGCCCAGCAGGGGGAGACTGGTAGGAATAAAGTAAATAGTAATGATGTCTCTAATAATCTCCATTAACTTCATTTCTGGTTTCTTATTTGGGCAACTGGTGTTTCCTTGATCTTATGTAAAATGTTAAGTAAAAACAATTTCAAGCCTCCTTCTTCAACCCAGATTGTTATACCAACACTTTTCTGCATGGAAACTCTGAAGCCACCATTGAAAATGGTTTTTAAAGTAGAAACTGGGACACAGGACACCAGTTAATAGAACTGCGATAAAAATACAAGACTATGTAGAAGCCCAGTTGTCAGGACTGAGCATGACCTCAGAACCAGACCAGTAGCATGTGCCCAGGAAAATGGAGGTTCCTATCCCAGAGTCCCTGAGTCAAATCTCTGGGGTAGAGACCAGGGATTTTCATTTTTGTATAAATTATTCTGTCAGTGATTCTGAAGCTCACTAAAATTTGGTAACCATGCTGTTCAGTCCTGGGCTAGAGCCCCCTTAGAATAGCACTTATCAACGTTTAACATCCAGATATGTTATCTGCTAAAATGCAGATTCTGATTCAGGAGGTTTGGAGGAAAGCCTGAGATTCTGCCTTTCTAACAAGTGGGCAGATGCCCTTGCTGTGCAGATCACATTTTGGATAGTAAAGCTCTAGAACACTCTAGTCTCTGGGCTAGATAGGTCATAGAGTCTGGGTGGGACTAAGCCTAAGGCTAGAAGGCAAAAGCCCAGCTGCAGAAGGAAAGCTGAGAAGCAGACAAAGCCTGACCAGCTCATTCCTCAAGAACTGAGAGAATGAAATCACAGAGCCTGAAAAACTGACAACTAGATTCTTAACCACAGTGCTGCTACCATCCTTCTGGCTTAACCTGAGCACCTGCCCCTAAAGCAGCTATGAGACTCAATCCATTAATTAAATCCTCAAATAGCTACTTTGCCTGACCCTTTCCCACCGATTCCTTGTTTATAAGATGAAACAAAAACAAAAATGTGATTCCAAAGTTCAGTCTGATGTAATTAGGTGCTTTATTCTTAATTAGAGTGCAAAGCATTCTTTTTGTAGACCATTAGATCTTTGTAGATAATAGTTTCATGTTTACTGTTGTAATAAAAACTACTTCTCATTATGAGAATAAAGGTGTCTAAAAAGCTGACCTAAACAGTTTCCAAATGATGGATGAGACAGAATCAAATTATTCTGAAGAGCTTGTGAATATTTAATTACTAGGCATGGTCCTTCCCTTTCTATTCATTGGTACTTTTAATAGTAATCATGATCCAGGTATTATGCTAAGTGCTGGCATTTGTTATAAAGGTTATGTGATCCCAAGGGTCTGTCCAAGAAACTCAGAAATTCAGCCTCTGTTTATTGTTTGATTCAACTCATAGGATCCACTCCACTGTTGAATTTATGTAATTAAATGGAAGACTGTGTGCAAATCCCTGCTCTATGTCCTCTGGAGGAAACCCAGAAATGAAGGTGAAGGTAGAGTTCCAAATGTCAGAGAATAAACAACAGGTGGTCTGGGTTTTATTCAAAATGTGAGTCACATTAAAAATGAGTGTGGGTTTTTTTAAAGAGTCATTTCCACTCCAGATTTCAATGTATGCTACTCAGCATAGAGTGGGTGTTTAATAAACCCACCACAATAGCTGTATATCAAGGAAAATCTCTATTGAAATGATATTTTTATTAGTGTAAGCAGCATTTACAGAGCTGAGCAGAAGTAGCTGGGAAAGATACCTCTCTCAAAGCCTTTTATCCCATACATGCAGCAGTTCATCAAACCAGAAGTTTGGAAACCTCTGGTTTATACTAGACTTATTTCTCAAATAGCATCTCCAAGGCACATGAATGATATTAAAATCACTTAGAATTATGTGGTAAGCTCCCACACACAAAGTCTTTGTGATAGGGCTATGCTGTTTTTGGAAACTCCTAGAAGTAATTAGGGATAAAATATGAAACAGTCAGGAAAGAGAAGTCCAGAGTCAGGGCAAGCAGAAGAACGTAGGACAGTCATGGAAAGCTAAAAGAAAGGATGTGGTGAGAAGAGTGATGTAGAACGAGAGGTATAGAAACAGATCGCCAACGCCCGAAAAGACTTGAGAAGAAAGTAAAGGCATCAAAAGGAATGTGACCTCTTTGGAGAGGCCTCTCCAGACCAAGTTACCTAAAATAAATACTCTGATCCCTACACATTATTCTCTACCCACTTAACACTGCTATATTTTTCTTCATGATGCTTATTACTACATGACATTATTTTATGAATTATGAATAATATTTGTTTATCTTTGATTTTTCAACTAGAATGTAAGACCCCTGCTGCCAGGAACCCGGTCTTGTTCACTGCTATATCTCTAAACCTAGAGCAGTGCCTGGCAATAGTAAGTGCTCAACAAAATATGGGTTGAATGAATTAATGAATGAAATCAATAGAGGGATCTGAGAAGGGGACAAGGCAGAATACTTATACAAGTGTTTAGAATAAAAATGCAATGAATAAATAGAAAAATGAGAGAGAATAAAAGTAGAGCATTGTATCACGTATTTTAAAATTTAAAATAAAAATGTACGTGAGTCCGAAACTCGCCCTAAATCCAATCTAAACAGCTTAGAAACAGTGAAATATTTGTGAACTTTCTAAGAGAAGGTTCAAATAATTTCAAAGAAAAAAACTGGGCCCTTGATTCTGGGTGAAAGGCCCCACAGATACCAGAAACCCTCTAACCCTCCCACCCCCAGCTGCAAAAAAAAAAAAAAAAAAAAAGGCCTTGGGAAAGTTGCATCACCTTAAGGGACTTATTGGACCCTCTGTGGAAAGTCACCCTAGAGAAAGCATCAAATACTAACTAGTCAGAAGATGACTAACTAGCCCTCCTACCACCCTCCAGTCCCCACAGACAGTGTCTCATTGTTGGGATTATGTTTATTTGAGAAAAGACAAAGCCTCAGCTGTGAGTCTGTGGTTGTGCACACCCTGTACTTATTTTGCCAAACATCGTGGTGCCGGCAAGAGTGATGCTGAAGGGGCTGATTTAGGCAAAGGACAAAGGAGCAACTTATGACTCCACCAAGAAGAGACCATATTCCAAGGCGCCTTCTCCACCAGAGATCTGAATTAATTAGTTCTTGTCTTATAGTGTACTGATTGCCTGCTATCAATCATCCTCAGACCAAACAGTATACACAACAGAGCAGAATGCTTCTTTTTGAAAAGGAAATTCAGATACATTTTGATCTGATAATGGTGGTTATCTCTAAAAAGTGAAGAGGAAAAGTGAGGGACATTTACCTATCATTTATTGTATGAAGTCTGAAAAAAGCAGTAAAGTTTGCTCACTTTTTTTTTGTTTCATTTAATATTTCTGAAACTGTAATTTTATTAAATAAACAAGTGATGAATTATGGGTACATTTTTTGCTTTTTATTCCCATTTGACATTTCTAATATACATATATTTTTTAAGAAAACCAGGTTGTAGAAGTACATTGTGTTTTAAAAAGTTGGCAGCCAGTAGATTAAAATAGTTTGAAAATATAACTACCAGCCAGATTTATTTTATAATACTTGTAAATTTTAGCATATGTGCGTCATAATAATAACTAATTCTTTCTTATCACTTACTATGTACCATGAACTGTTCTGAGTTCTTTGTTCTGTTTTTGTTTTTTTTTTAATTTTCACAACAACTGGATAAAGAAAGTACTATTTAATTTCTATTTACAAATAAGGAACTGGCACTGGTTGAGGAAGAGAGGAAGATGCACATAATTAAAAAAATTTTTTAAAAATCTTACGGTTGTGTCACCCATAGCTCCACAGTTGGTGATACAGAGATGTGCTGTAAGATGTTCTTTTTCTTTTCTTTTTAAATAAATTTATTCATTTAAATTAGTTTCAAGGATATAGTACATTGATTAGACATCTATAATGTTCATAAAATGATCCCCCCAATTGCTCCCTCCCTCCCCTTGCCCTCCACTTAGCCATTATATTAATGCTAACTGCATTTCCTCTTCCATGCTCTCTGTGCTCAACTATCAACTACTAATTTGTACTTCTTTAACCCTTCACCTCGTTCTTCCAGCCTCCCAACCCCCCCTCCTCTCATCTGTCACCAAATTGTCCACTGTATTTGTGAGTCTGTTTTTGATTAGTTTGTTCTTTTTGTTCCTTAGCTACCGCATATTAAGTGAAATCATATGATATCTATCTTTCTCTGTCTGACTTATTTCACTCAGCATAATAACCTCTAAGTCCATCTACGTCATTGCAAATGGTAGGATTTCATTTTTTTTAATGGCTGAGTAATATTCCGTTGTATATATGAACCATAACTTCTTTATCCAATTGTCAGTTGCTTCCATATCTTGGCTATTGTAAATTGTGCTCCCATGAATATTGGAATGCATAGATCTTTATGAATTATTGTTTTAGTTTTCTTTGGATAAATACCCAGAAGTGCAATTGCTAGGTCAAAAGGTATATCCATTTTTAATTTTTTGAGGAACCTCCATACTGCTTTCCATTGTGGCTGTACCAATTTGCCATCCCAACAATGATGTATGAGGGTTCCCTTTTCTCTGCATCCTCACCAATACTTGCTGTTTTTTTTTTATTTATTGATGATAGTCATTCTGACAGGTGCGAGGTGATATCTCATTGTGATTTTAATTTGGATTTCTCTGATGATTAGCGACCTTATGCATCTTTTCATATGTCTGTTAACCATCTGTATTTCCTCTTTGGAGAAGTATGTGTTCAGGTCTTCTGCCCATTTTTTAATTGGATTGTTTGTTTTTTGTTGTTAAGTTGTATAAGTTCTTTATAAATTTTGGATATTAATCCCTCATCAGATGTATCTTCTCCCAAACAGTTGGTTGTCTTTTTGCTTTGTTGATGGTTTCCTTTGCTGTGCAAAAACTTTTTAGTTTGGTAGCCCCATTTGTTTATTTTTTCTTTTGTTTCCCTTGCCTGAGGAGATATATCTGAAAAGAAATTCCTGTTAGTAATATCAGAGAGTTCACTGCCTATGTTTTCTTCTAAAAGTTTTATGGTTTTGTGTCTTACATTTAAATCTTTAATCCATTTTAAGACTATTCTTGTATACGGTGTAAGAAGATAGTCCAGCTTCTTTTTATTTTATTTTATTTTATTTTATATTTTATTTTTGCACGTATCTGTCCAATTTTCCCAACACCATTTATTGAAGAAACTGTCTTTACCTCATTGTATATTCTTTCCTCCTTTGTCATATAGTAAATGAGTGTATAGGCATGGATTTATTTCTGGGCTCTTTGTTCTATTCCATCAGATCAATATATCTGTTTTTATGCCAGTACCATGCTGTTTTGATTACTGCAGACTTGTAGTATAATTTGTATCAGAAAGTGTGATACCTCCAAATTTGTTCTTCTTTCTCAAGATTCCTCTGGCTATTCAAAGATTTTTATGGCTCCATACAAATTTTAGGATTATTTGTTCTAGCTCTTTGAAAAATGTCATTGGTATTTTGATAGGGATTGCATTGAATCTATAGATTGCTTTGGGTAGTATGGCCATTTTAACAATGTTCATTCTTCCTAACCATGAACAGGGTATATGCCTCCACTTATTTATATCTTCTTCAATTTTTTTTCTTCAATGACTTATAATTTTCTGAAAACAGGTCTTCTACCTTCTTGGTTAATTTGATTCTCAGGTATTTTGTGTTTTCAACGCAATTATAAGTGGAATTGTTTTCTTAATTTCTCTTTCTGAAAGTATCATTGGTGTATAAAAATGCTACTGACTTCTGAATATTTATTTTGTAACCTGCTACTTTACTGAATTCATTGATCAGTTCTAACAGTTTTTTGGTGGAAACTAGGATTCTCTCTATATAGTATTATGTCATCAGCAAATAACGAGAGTTTTACTTCTTCCTTTCCAATTTGGATACCTTTTTTTCTCTTTCTTGTCTCATTGCTGTGGCTAAGACTTCCAATACAATGTTGAAGAGGAGTGGTGAAAGTGGGCATTCTTGTTCCTGATCTTAAGGACAATGCTTTTAGCCTTTCCCCATTGATTATGATGTTAGCAATAGGTTTGTCATATATGGCCTTTATGATGTTGAGGTATGTTCTCTCTATTCCCACTTTGATGAGAGTTTTTATCATAAATGGATGCTGGATTTTGTCGAACACTTTTTCTGCATGTATTGATATGATCATATGGTTTTTATCTTTCAATTTGTTAATGTGGTGTACCACATTGATTGATCTGTGGATATTGTACCAACTTTGTATGCCAGGAATAAATCCAACTTGATCATGGTGTATGATATTTTTAATGTATTGCTGAATTTGGTTTGCTAATATTTTGTTGAGGATTTTTACAACAATGTTCATAAAAGATATTGGCCTATAGTTTTCTTTTTTTGTAATGTCTTTATCTGGTTTTGGAATCAAGGTAATGGTGGCCTCATAAAAGGAATTAGGGAGTCTTCCCTCTTCTGGAAATTTTTGGAATGGTCTGAGAAGAATAGGTGATAATTCTCCTTTGAATGTTTGGTAACTTTCGCCTATGAAGCCATCTGGTCCAAGATTTTTGGTTTTTGTGAGGTTTTTGATTACTGATTCTATTTCATTGATGGTAATCAGTCAGTTCAGATTTTCTATTTCTTCTTGACTTAGTCTTGGGAGATTGTATGTTTCTAGGAATATGTCCATTTCTTCCAGATTGTCCAATTTGTTGGCATATAATTGCTCATAGTATTTTCTTATGATCCATTGTATTTCTGTGGAGTCCATGATTATTTCTCTTCTTTCGTTTCTTATTTTATTTATTTAAATTCTCTCTCTTTTTTCCTTGATGTGTCTGGCTAAGAGTCTGTCAATTTTGTTATCCTTTCAAAGAACCAGCTCTTGGTTTCATTAATCTTTTGTATTGTTTTTCTAGACTCTACTTTATTTATTTCTGCTCTGATCTTTATTATTTCCTTCCTTCTATTCACTTTGGGCTTTGTTTGCTGTTCTTTTTCTAGTTCTTTTAAGCTGTTCTTTTCCTTAATTTTTAATTGATATTTGACATGCATAATAAAGTGCATTAGGTGCACCAATCTTAAGTATATAGCATGATGAAATTTTACATATATATCCACCAGGAAATCATCACTGGATCAAAATATAAAATATTTCTAGCAACCCAAAAAAAGGGGTTCCTTTGCATCCCTTACTATCTTATATCTCCTTAAAAGGTAATCATTATTCTGACTTTTATCATCATAGATTAGTTTAACCTATTTCTGAATTTCATGGAATTATACAGCATGTACTTATTTCTGGCTTCTTTCACTCAATAGTACATCTGTGAAAGTCATCCATGTTGTGTTTTTTGGTAATTCATTTTTAAATGTTTTACAGTATTCCATTGTATGATTATTCCACAACTTTTACCCATTCTCCTATTGATTGCATTTTGAATTGCTTTCAGTTTTTGGTTATGAATAAAGCTACTATGAATTTTCTTTTTCATGTCTTTTAAAGAACAAATGCCTTATTTCTCTTAGGTGTATACATAAGTGAGATTGCTGGGTTATAGAGTAGATGTGTATTTAGAGTTCATAGATATTGTCAAATAGTTTACTAAAATGGTTATGCCAATTTATAGTCCCACTAGCAATGCATGAGAGTTCCAGTTGCTCCATATCCTTGCCAGCTCTTTTTCATTCTAGTAGGTGTATAGTGGAATCTTATTGTGGTTTTAAGTTGCATTTCATTGATAACTAAAAATATCAAATGCCTTTTAATATTCTTGTAGGCCATTTGGATATCTTCTTTGTGAGATGCCTATTTAAAACTTTTGCTTATTTTTTTTAATTGGGAGGTTTGTCTTTTTCTTATTGAATTATGGAAGCTCTTAACACATTCTTGTTAGGACTCCTTTGTAAAATACATGCAATTGGGAATAAATTCTCAGTCTTGTTTCTCTTTTCATTCTCTTACTGGTGTCTATTAACATCAAATTCTTTTCAGGAGTTAGGTAATAAATATACTTTATTTAACACATATAAAGGAGAGAACTTACCTCATTAAGTTACCAACACATACCATGTAATAAAACTTATGTCAATAACTTCAAATAAACTCTATTTTAAATAACTATTTTATTCATTCAAGCATATATTTCACTGTCCATCCCAAGTTAATTATCTGCAAGACACTGTGACTTGGATATAAACATGGCTGAGATTCTTCTTCTCCTCAAGAAACTCCAAGAGGTTTGCAGATGATAAATTGCAATTATATAATGCAACAAATGATAATAGATGTGTGTACATTTCTATGAGATGAGGCTAGAGTGAATGTGCTATAAGGAAGCCCAGTAGGAAGAGCGTTAAAGGAGTTTTACCAAGGGACATTTTCCCAGACCATTAAATGAGGAGGAAGGAGTCCACCAAGCAATCTTGTTGAAAGGGACATTGAAGGAATGGAGGGGTCAAATGCAAATACTTTGCTGTTGCTAAAGCACTAATTTCCAGTATGTGGTTTTCAGACCGCCTGCACCAGATAGATGACTTGGAGTACTTGAGCAAATTGCAAATTACTGCCTCTCACCCCGAACTTCCTAACTGAAATCTTTTTATAGGTAGGACTTGATAATCTGTGTTTTAAACATGCCCCTTGAGTGATTTTGTGTGTATATGTGTGTGTTTTATAACGTTAGTTTGAGAGCCACTGAACTAGAATGTAAGGGAACAAATATGACAAAGGAAAGGTGCCTAGAGTCAGATTATGAAGAGCCTTTTCTTGAATTTCAGGCTGAAGAGTTTGAATTAACTCCAAGTGAACAATATAGAGCCATTAAAGGAGTTTTTAAAGGAAAGAAATTTTAAAAATCAAGATTAATGATCTTGATAAATGTAGTTCTTTCTACTTCCCAACTTAAAATCATCAAGGTGATCTATTCAATCTATATAATAATATTTAAACCATGCTTTGACTAAAAGTCAAAGGAGAAAGTAACATTTATATTTATTGTTTTAGATCAGAGATCAGCAAACTTATTCTGTAAAGGGCCAGATAATAAACGTTTTAGGCTTTGTGGGCCACCCAGTCTCTTTTATACCTACTCATCTCTGACTTCTTAACTCAATCACTGAATGTGATTGAGTTCCAACACAATGTTATTTAGAAAATCAAGCAGGCCAGATTTGCTCAAGAGAAGTAGTTTTTTCTCTTTTGTTCTAGATCATTTCACTTAGTCTAGTTAAAAGCTTATAATTCAAGGTTTAATTTCAAGAAGTTTGGCTCATGGTAACTATCTTCTCCCCCAAATCATGTTTAATGACCATAGTTTTAAATAAATATGAATCCAAAACAAATTATAAAGAAGAAAATTAGTGAAATCTAGATTGTGATATAGTCTACAAGAAAATGCCCTAGATGCTGAAAATGTGACAAGAAATGAGGGGGGAAAGCAGAGAGACTGTTTCAGTCTGGATTAAAAGAAATTTAGAGATTTTACAACTAAATATAATGCATAAAACTTGACTGAAAGCCGAATCAAAAAACAAACAAACAAACAAACAAACAAAAAACAGCTCTAAAGAATATATAGGGAACAATTGGGGATATTTAAATATGATCTATATATTAGATGATATTAAATAAATGTTACATTTCTTAGCTGTGATAATGATATAGTAGGTATGTAGAGAATGTCTTTGTTTTTAGAGATACACATTTATATTTAGGGATTAAGGTGTTGTGAAAAGAGTTCGACAAAAACAGAGAAAGAATATGGCAAAATCTTAACAATTGTTTAATTTAGGTAAAGGGTGCACAAATTTCATTGTACTATTATTTTAGCTTTTCTGTGGCTTTGAATTACAAAAAATAAAATTTGGGAAAATAAATATAGTAGAGCTCATAATACAGCATGATGCTTTTTCCTTTTCAAACGCAGTAGAGGACTGGTCTGCTTCAATCGTTAATTGAGCTTTAAAATTGTGTTATAAAGTAACAGAAAGCAAAATAAAAATCTTCATTTAAGGCCTGGAGTTGCCATTTTTAACCTTTGGCTCCAGTCTGCCACATTCTTACCCCAACTCCATACAACTTTTTTCCCCGTCTCTCTTTTTCCCCAAAAAATTGCTGGAGGGAGGAGCATGGAAAAGTTGTATTCCACGAAAGTATATGACGTGTCATAAAATTGTTGATTGTGGCCATGTTCAGAGCACTGCCCCACATCCTTTCTGGGGAGGGTGTCCCATATTGTGGCATTGACTATTGCTGTTGACATTTTGAGTCCCTTTTGTGTGGAGTGTGGGAAGTTGATTAGAATGAGGTGACAAATGTAGATCTGCCGAAGGTGACAGAATCATTTGTTTACACAGCTCTTCTCTGTTTCCAGTTTTGAGTGCCCAGCTCTTTTATCTCCCTCTTCTTTCTGGTACAGCCTAGGGTCCACTGGGGGTCATTTCCGGAGTGAAACGCTTACTGTCACTGCCTTTCTGTTTCCTTCCCCTTCCTCTTGGCAGCTACAAACATTTATGCTGAAAATTGCTCAAAGGGGGACGAGGTGGTTGGTAGTTGCAAATAACTAAATTTAAACCCTATGAAAAATAGCACTAATATATGCTATTGTATAAATTCATCCGGAAAAAAACATATATTTGTAAGATATGTATAAAAAAAGAGATAAGTAGAATGGTGTTTCAAAAGAATATAGCTAATAATAACAATCACAAAAGGATCACGCATATGAAAAAGCATGAGCTTTGTCGTTAGACCTGGGCTTCGCTCCTCACTAGGCCACTTTACTGGCAGGATGATCTTAGACAAATTACCTAGCTTCTCTGAATCCTAATTTCCTTATCTCTAAAATAGAGCAAAGAATATCTACTTTCTTGTTAAGATAAAACATCACAATATAATCTTTCCTTCCTGATTGAGATGCTTCTAGACATCTGCACGCGGATCTGGTATAATTTCTGGGTCGGCCCAAAGTGATCCTTTATATTTCTCAAGAATTATTGAGTACATGACCAAAATCAAGAAAGGAGGGCAGTTAAATCGCTTCCCCCAGGGCTAAGTGGAAAACCCTTCTTTGAGGCCTTTCGCCATTCAAATGCATGAGATGTTATCAGTGCTTCTCAAACTTTATTGTGAAGACAAGTCACCTGGGGCTCTTATTAAAAATGTGGATGTTTATTTCTTAATGCTACTCTTCCACCAACTACACTTACATTAGAAGGCCCAAGGTCTACATACCAAGGGGTCGGAGCTTTCCCAGACTGGCAACACAGGAGTTCCAGGCTCTTTCTAATCTATCTTCATTCTGTGGGGTCAGAAAATATAATTTTCTTCCCACCTTTCTAAATTCTTTTGGCTGAACTAATAATTAAATTAATGTGAGACAGATTGACAGGAAAAAATGACCAAATTTATTACAGATGTACACACAGGGACTCCATTAGAATATGGGGCCTGAGGATGCATTGGGCTGCTGAGGTTTACATGCCATTCTGAACAAAGGAGAGAGAAGCAGGTGTCTGAAATTTCAAAGGAAAAAAGGTAATTCACAGGTAGATGAGCAAGAGCAAACATGTGGCAAATACTTGCTTGGCCACTCAGAAACAATAGGACACAGAGGGGGTCCAACCAACTGGCTGCCACACTTAATTCATATATGCTAAGGAGAAAATGCTAGTTCCCTTCCTGAAATAGGTTTTTCTTTTTCTTTTTTTTAAGTTAAAAAAAAATATTTATTTGGGAAATAGAGGGAATGTTTAGAAGATACGAGAATCCGTTAAATCAGGGAGAGATTTAAAAGAGAAGGGGTCTAGCTGTGTTGCCCAGGCTGGAGTGCAGCACCATCCCACTACAGCTCAGCACGGAAGTTTTGACCTGCCCTGTTTCCGACCTGTGCCAGATTACCCCTCCTGAGCAACCTGGTGGTGCCCCGCTCCCAGGAAGTCTCCCTATTGATGCTAAACTTCGTGGGGACACCAATCTGCAGAGTGCCTGACAGTCCAGAACTCCTGGCTCAAGCGATCCTCCAGAGTAGCTAGGACTACATGTAGTATGTGCCACCACACCAGGCTGAAACAGGTTTTTCGATCTGAATTTCTTTCGACAGGTAAAGAAATTACCTGTCTAAAGGTAATTTATAGGGACAAAATTTCTTTGAGTCTTTTGCTTCTTAAAAATGACCAGCTTAAAATAATCAGTATCCCAAAAGGCATATTTGCGGGTGGCAAACTCTGGTCCTCCCCAATTCTCATTCTCATTCTGAGGCAGCAACTCACTTAACATGCCCATTTTTTGTTTTCTTTCTATTCAATGTGATGTCACACCATGTTTTAATGAAAACTCCTTTTAAAAAAATAAAATGTTAAAAAAATGTTAAATAAAAATTATCTTTGTAAGACAAAAAAATTTAATTTAATTTAAATTAAAATAATAATAAATAATTTTATTCCAAAGAACACTAAAAAAAAAAAAAACTTTTCAAAATGAACTAACAGCAGCATTGGCTGCCAGTTGAAAGCCCACTAAAGCATTAATAAAACCATGAGCTTCTCTGCAAACATGAAGGAGTGAGTTTTGCTGTGAAAAACTGGGAATGAGAGAGGCCCATGTGTGCAATATGTACTAGCCCCTGGGGGCAGAAGACCTATAATCTATTGTAATTATGAAAGTGAAAAAAAAAGGGGAAAACAAAGATTTAGGGAGGTGAACTCATAAAAATGTGCTTTTAGGCTTTGAACCTTGGCTTTTTTCTTCACTTCCCTCTCCAGCCTGCAAGTCAGTACTTGCTCACCCTCCCTCAGAGAGTGCAAATGCTGGTCCCCCGGGCAGTAACTGGAGGCCCAGGACTTGCCCAGCAGGTTTGGGCCCATTCAAGACCTCTCTTTGTGAGTCCTGGTAGCTAGCAGGGCCCAGAGATTGAGAATAGCTTGATTTGGCATATGTTTAGTGTCAGTGAGATGTTCTCATCTACCAATCACCAAAATAGTTTTGAGGATTTTTTTTTTAAATCAACCAAAGCAATAAACACTTATTGAAAGTCCATTAAAAGCCAAGAATTAGGTTAAAGACTTGTGGAAAATCAAGTTTAATGAGATACTCTACTGCCTTTAAGGAGTTTGTAATATTATTAAAGGAGATAGATAAATTTTAAAAACAGGAAGATTCAAATAAATGCAGTAGGAAGGTGTAAATAATCAGAGATTGAAATGATGGAGTCCATTAAAGTATAGTCTGTGTATGCTCAGTGAGTGCCAGAGGGCCTGTTATTTAAATGCATAAATATTGCTCAATAAAGGAACTGGAGAGTGTGAATGCTTGAGTAAATAAATGCAGAGCAAGACATTAATTTCTTTAAAAACTAAAGGCATTTTTTTCTTGTTTTCTCTTTTTCCTTTTTCTGTACTGATTATCATCTGCTAGCTTCACATCCTATACAGCCAGCAAGCACACTGCTTCCTGCTCTTTTGACTGACAGCAGTTAGGCCCTTACAGTACAAATCTCTCCTCATTCTGCCTTTTGAGGTCTGGGGGAGCTACTTGTATATTGGTAGGTATATCTGCCAGGTTTTTCTCTCAACTATTGGCATATATCCTGAGAGGGCTTCTGTAACCTTAGAAGCAACTGTTGCCAGCTTTCTCATTGAAGAAAAAAGGATAGAGAGGAGGAAGAAGGTTACAAAGGCAAGGCGTGGAGGAAGTACGATGATGGCAAAGGACTGAACCTTTCTGGGACAATAGTTACCCAGCAACCTGCGGCTGGCCTGTCATGCTCCAGAACAATGTGGGACTGAAGTAGGACAAGGGCCTGTGCCCTGTTCAAGGGAAAGGGTGATTGACTACAGTCATATTCAATTGTATCTCACTTTAATAATATATTCAACTGAACAGAGTAATATTTTGGTATGAAAAACTGGTAAATAAAAACTGTTAGTGTCTATTCTGGAGCTTAAACAGTGGTCTATTCAGTTGGCACCTACAGAATGCCTATTAAGTGCCCACTCACAAAACCTGTTGTTGTCTTTTATTATGACTCTGTGTGTGTGTGTGTGTGATCAGTAACAGTCTTTGAGGAAATTTTGTGAAAGACTTTGAATTGGGCACATTAAAAGAAAAAAGATTTAGATTTCTAGGTGTCCTTTTAAATGGTTGTGTGGTTTAGCTCACCTTTCAGGGTTTATCTTATTCTATAGGGTCTGGCTTTTCATTGTCTTTGAGCTATTTTACAACTTTAAATTGTAGATAACTGACGGTGATGCCAACAATTCCCATTTGTAGAAATGCAAATGAGTTTTGTCAAGGTGGATGCTCAATTGGTCCACCATCTGGAAGGGGCCAGTTTCACCTCTGTTAGCAGATTCATCTGTGTTCCTGATTGTCTGCACAGGTGTCAGTTCTCTGAAGTCTCCTTTAAACTGATTTTTACATCATACTATTTCCCTCATTAATTAATAAGTTAAATCAAACATTTGACACATGTCCATTTTGTACTTTATTTCTTTTTAAAAAGTATTATTTACCATACGAAAAACAAGGTAAACTTTACTGGCAATGGAGAAAAGAGATCAAATACAAGTTTGTAATTACAAGTGAGGGTGTTTTGTGTACAATATGAAGATTAAAACTTTATTGACTGGAACTGGTTACTTTAAATAGAGCATGTTACTATCAGTTTTCCTTCAAGCACAATAGTTCTAAGTCAGAGAACAATTTGGCCTCTTCACATTTTTATTTTTTTTTCCTTAGTGTTCATCATCAAGAAGTCTTTGCAATATCAATGTTGTAAGGGAGGAAAACTTTTTCCCTACCCTTTTAATGCCAGTGTCTGGGTCATGCTAATTAAACTGACAAAAGATGGATTAACAGGAGAAAAGGTTTATTTTTTATTCACACAAGGGCTTCACAGAAAAGAATTAAAACCCTATAGAAGTGGTTAGTCCTAAGAGCTCATGTATTATTTTTAAAAAGAGTAATAAGTTGTGGGGAAATGTCTAGACAAAGAAAAATGGATTTGGGTTTCTAGGGGAAGTAAATTATGGGATGGTAAATATATGGGAGAAACTAATGGAACATAGGAGTTATTTCAGTAAGGTTTGTTTTTACAGACTAGTCTCAGTGCTGACTTTTTGTCTCCTGTGGTAAGAATTGTTCTCCTCCTGGTGCTAACGAGCGGAGATGCCACATCTTCATAAAGGGAAATTTATGTCACCTTTACCAAGGAAAATTTATGCCCTTTTAGTTGAAAGGGGGAGAGCAGAGAGTTCCTTCTGTGTCTGCTGTTTCTTAATTATCCTCAGCTCAAAATAATCCTCATGCCAAAGTAGCATATTTGGGGGGGCCATACTATGATGCCCTTCACCGGCATCACTTAGACCACTTTATTTATACCTGCTCCCTAATATCAGTAGGATAAATTATTTCTCCTGACATAATCTCTGAAGATCCCCTTTCAAGCTTTCAGAGCCAAGAATAGATTTCTGCATGGCTGAGTGGCCTCCCTCTACTTTCTTATCACATCTCATTTCCAAGACTTCTTGCCATTAAGAATACACAAAAGGAAACCTTGATTATATCAGAACTGTTGCTTTAGCCAAAGTAATTTAAGTTATAACTGGTTCAATCTCCAGAGGACTTGGAGAATAACATGGACACCAACTGTTTCAATTTCAACAATATATATGTAGTGGTTCTAACCTGTGTGTGTTTAATCACTATTCTATACTACACCTCCATGTACTAATATGGAATGAGCTCTGATATGTTAATTGAAAAAAAGCAAATGCAGAACAGGTGCTACCTTATGCTACCTTATGTGTAAAAAAGAAAGGGAGATCAGAATCTACATTAGAATTTGCTTGTAGATCATAAAAAAGAATTTAGAATGATATACGTTAAAAGTAAGAGAAGATAGGAACAAAACTGGGCATTTGGGAGACAATGACAGAAGAGAAATTTTTAGATTATGTACCATTTTATGCTTTCTGCTTTTTGAACCTTATGCTGTATTTATTTTTTAAAATTAAGCATTTTTCAAAAACCTTAAAAAAAGTTTTTAAGGGACGATATAGCCTATTACACTTTTCTTAAGTTCTAATTTCAACAATCGGCTACAAAACTAAAATAACATTGAAATAAAATGTGAACTGTAAAATTATTTGAGTGTGTCTGCATTTGCATGTGTTATGCCTATAACAGAGTAAAGCATCAGAACAAAAGCCCGAGAAGGCTGTATGCTCCCACATCAGACGATTCTCAAGGTTGAGGACACAATTGCTATGCAGTAATAATATTATGGATAGCCTTTCATTTGAGATCAAAAAAAGTGTAAACGCATTTAAAAAAAATTTTTTAACACCTACAGCACCTGGTCTTCCAAGATGATCTATCCAAGCACTATCCAGGTCTGACCCTGCTTAGCTTCTAAGACCAGACGAAATCTGGCACGTTTGGGGTGGCATGGCTGTAGACAAAAAAAGGTTAAAGAATTAGAGAATTTGTGTTTGAAAAAAAATAAAAGAAAAATTACAAACATCACACTAGCGTCTGATATTCTTCCTCTCCACTCCTCCATCCTAAAGCTCCAAAAGAAAGAATTCAGTTTCCAGTGGACCTCTGATAATACTTGTAGAGATATTTAAGAGTCCTCAAGCACTTTAGTTACAATCAGAGCTACAATTAACTATACTTTAAGGTGTTTGGCAGTCTATCAAGTCTTAGGTCTGAGAGCACATGAGTCAAATCAATTGTTGCATGCAGGTTACATAAAAAGTCCTACAAAAAAGATACCTATCTTTGTAATATTATTGAAATCTGTGAGTCACACAGGGATGGGATAACACTTCAACACTCGAAACATAGAGTTTCTAATCACTCTCAGGGCCCATCCCCACCCCCAATTAAACTCACATAAAAGTAACACTAGAGCAGAAAATAACTATCAAAAAGCCTAACAAAATTCTTGTTTTTCTTAAGATGATCACTCTAAGGCCATATTAAAAATACAAAATGACTTGAAATATTTTTTTGTTTCTTTTTTTTTTTTGGAGGGAGGAGCGCCATATTCTATGGCCACCCTGAAGCATGTACTTACTTTGTCTGCTGGGTACTCCAGCACTGGATTTGCTCTGCATTATTATAATCACAGTCACGTTTTATAGAAGGTAAAAGCATAGATTTAGGTGTGAAATGAGTTCAAATCCTAGCTCCACTATTTTATTAATTACATAATCTTGGGCAAGTTAGCTTTTCTAAGTCTCAAGTTCCTCATCTATAAAATGTTCAAGATAATACTCACCTCCCAAGTATGTATGGGGAGTAGGAATAGTTAAGACTCATGTTTACTGCACACCAAGCCCTGCCCTGAGCACTTTACATGTAACAGGTCATTTCGCCAACAAAATGCATTAATGAGCTAGGTACGCATTTCACAGTTGAGAGGGCTGAGAAACACTGACTAACTTTCCCAAAGCCACACAGCTGGTAAGTGGCTGAGCCTGGATTTATACCTAGGCAGACTATCCCAACAGAATTGATTTCATTCATCTGGCCCAGGATGGTAGTCATTATCTATACATTCCAGCCTGCAAGAGAGGTGAAGGGACAGGCGGGCATGTCTTCCTTTTAACAGTATCTCTCTGAAGTTGCACACCTCACTTTAGCTTCCTTTCCACTGGCTAGTATATGGTCATATGGATACATTTAACCGCAAAAGAGGCTACAGATGAAGTTTATTCTGAAAGAGAAGGAAGGAGGAAGGAAGAGAGGAGAGAGGGAGGGAGAATAAAGAAAATGGGACAAAATGTTAAAAACTTAGAGAATCTGGTAAAGGGTGTATGGTGTTACTTTTACTATTGTTGCAATTTCTCTCTCAGTTTAGTTTTAAAGTAAAAGTTTAAGTTTATTTATGACTTAAAAAAAAGTAGTATCTATTACTCAGTGAGAACTAAATGCCAGGCCCGATGCTAAGTACCTGTGGCAAAATGCCTGTTTTCCTAACATCTGTTCTTCCATTCTTCTGAAAGTAATATAAATCTGATTTTGATGGGATGAGGGGGCAAATCCTGCTACCTGTTTTTTAAAATAAAGTTTATTGGAGCACAGCCATTCATTTTTTTTTAATGGCTGTTTTTGTACTACAACAGCAGTTAAGTACTTGCCACCAAGACCATCTGGTCCACAAAGCAGAAAATATTTACCATTGCACCCTTTTTACAAGAACAGTTTGCTGATTCCTGCTTTATACCAGTAGGTCACAAACTTTACTAAGCATTAGAAGCACACCTGCATGTATCTTCTGAACCGTTTATATCATACCCCATTACCCCTTAATACTTAATGTGTGTATTTACTAAGAACAAGGATATTTTTTGCATAACCACAGTATGGTAATCAAATTCAGGAAATTTTTAAAATAAATACAACACTTTAATCTACAAAGTCCACATTCTGATTTTGTCAATTGTCAAAATAGTGTCCTTTACGTTTTTTTCCCATCTCCGATACAGATCCAGTCCAGGATCACATATTGTACTTTTGTATCTTTTTTGAGGGTTGTTTTTCATGTCTTTTCCCCATTTTCAATAGGATAATCTTTTCAATTTTTAAAAATTATTTCTGTGTTAGAGACATTAGCCCTTTATCTCTGATATATACTAAAAATATTTCTTATAATTTATCGTTTGACATTTGACTTTGTTTATGGCATAATTCTGCCCATGCAAAAGTTTTTTTTTTAATGTAGTAAAAATTATCAATATTTTTGCATTTGGATTTTGAGTCATAGAAGCTCTTTCTTACACAGGAGTTAAAGTGAAATTCACACATATTTTCTTCCAGTACTCATACAGTTTTCCTTTTTACACTTGATCTCTGCTTCACTTGGAGTTTACTTTTATGTGAGGTATAAGGAATGAATTTCATTTCATTTTTTTCTAAATGGCTACCCAGTTGTCTCAACAGTATTTATTAAAAAGTCCATCTTTGCCCCAGGGATTTGTGATCTCATCATTATCATAGAGGAGATTTTCATATGCAGTTGGGGCTATTTCTAAACTTTGAATCACATTTCATTGGTCTGTTTGATTATGTGTGTGCTGATATCATGTGGTTTTAATTACAGAGGACTTGTAGCATATTTTAATAGCTGACATGTCTAGTCCTTCCTTGTAGCTCTGACTTCGCCATGTTTTCCTAGGTATTCCAGGATGTTTATTTTTCCATATGAACTTTATTTGATATCAACTTATCTAGCTCCAAAGAAAAGTATTGGTGTTTTCACCGAGATCACATTAAAATTGTGAATTAGGGACAGAATCAATATCTTGATGTTTTTGAGACAAGAATACAGAACAAACTCTTCTCCCAGTGGAAACAAAAAAAGTGGGAATAAGTTGTTCCCACCATCCTTCCCCCAGGAAGTCACTGTTAACAGTTTGAAATTGTTTGGAATTTATCTTTCTAGACATTTTTTACAGGTGGATATAAACTTTACATATTTTTATACAAAACTCAGGATGATATTATATAAACTATTTTACAACATCTTTTTCTATTTGACTTAAAATATGTTGTAAACTTTTTCTTTCAAGTAGATATATACAGATACAACTTACTTTTTAAAAATTATATTTAGAATTTCAATAAATTTATTTCCCCAACTAATTGACATATGTTCTTCCTAATTTTTGATTACTATTAAAACTAATAATGCAATGAACATCACTGCTTATACAAGGAGATAAGATTTTAATAAAGCTGTTTTAGGCATAAGGAGCTGCTTGTTGCTGAACATATTTAAGCATAGACCTGATGAGGACTTGGCAGATATCATTAAAGATAATGGAAGCTGTAGATAAGTAGAGCAAATGACAATTGTGGGCTGCACCAAAAGTAGAACTCTGGCAACTGAAGGAAATGCATGCTATCAGTTGTAAAAGTTCTTCGGCTTTAACAAGAAAGAGCTACTCCACATGCATTTGCTCACGTTACTAGCTAGTGTACTTTTGGTTCATTAACAGACCTTCTCCCCATCAGATTTATATTGTCTTTACTCACTAACTCTGCAAGAGATTTCCTGACCAAAGTTTCCAAAAGAACCAGGAAAAAAATTACATCAGAGTATGACCTTTGAATCCAACATTTCAGCAGTTTCACTACTTTCTAATAAATTGTCACAATGCCTCTGCACATCAGGCGATTATGATAAGGGAAGAGCCATCCAAGTTTCTAAAGGTAAGAGCCAACATTATCTTTTGTTTTCAAGTCGGGGAAAGTGTGACTGTTTATAATCATTTTCAAGTGAATGTTTCCTCTTTTGCTTAGTGAGCCCAAATATGGAGCCTCTGAGAACATTAACTTGTCAGCATTTCAAGAAATATTTTTAGGTGATTGTGTAGGGTCCCCGGTGCCTGGGGCAGATAAGTGCTATCCTGGAGTCTGGTATTTGCAAGGCCCACCGCTGCCTCCCACCCAGGCTGAGTTCTATAGTAGTTCTAGCTGCAATAAAGCTGACTTTTTGATGTCTATCTGCCTGACTCTTAGTCTTTCATTGTGTCTGAACTTGGATGAATAACCAGTATCATTCACTGAAAGCCCTCAAATGTGAGAACCATACATATATATGTATATTTTATTATGTATTGTTTGGATTTTTTATATTGATGAGAATGTATTACATATAGAGATATAGATAGATACCTCTAGATACAGAGGTATCTATAGTTTTTATCTAGTATCAGGATTTTCTTTGATTTGTGTTGTCCTTTATACTTAAGTTGCATAAAGCAACCAAACTTAGAAAGGGTACTTTGCCTTGACCTACTCTATACTCCATTGGTCATTGGACACTAGTTCTCTTGTTCCATTCATATTTTCCCCTTTGATTTAAACCACCGAATTTGGCTTCTCTCAAGGAGGCCACTGCTTTTCTATTCTAGTAATTATTCTTATTCTGACTTGGGAAAAAGCTGTCTCTATTTTTCTAGGTCCCCAGGATACTTTTTGGAAACAGCCTAAGAATTGTCTCCCAAGCATTTATAGAATGTCCCCTCTATCTTCCACATCAGAGTCTGCAAATACATGAAATATTAGGCCCACTCAAATCTTTTATTTTCCAAGCAAAATATTTCCAGTTTTTTCAACTGTATATCACATGACATAGTTTTTACTCCCTTTAATATTTTGGCCACTCTCCTCTGAAGAGACCCCAGTTGTTGTTAAACCTCCTAAAAGGTGTTAAAGAATGACACTCAAGTCCATGGCCATGCTACCCTGAACAAGTCCAATCCCATCTGATCTCAGAAGCTAAGCAGGGTTGGGCCTGGTTAGTACTTGTATGGGAGACCATCTAGGAAGATCAGGTGCTGTAGGCGTCAAAAATTTAAAAAGATAATAATAAGGGATTGTAAACTGACAAGGTCCTTGCAATCTGTGAGGTCAACCAAGCGTTGCCTCCCTTAAAAAATAAATAACTAAATAAAAAATAAAGCACTTTAGAGATTGTAAACCTTCCTAGATAAGAGCAAAGATAAACCCCAAAGCAAAAACAAAGCTCTGCTCAGTGCCAAGACACAACCCAGCTATCACCAGACAGCAAAGAGTAACCATGATTATCTTGATCATATTTGTTATTAGTATTGGCAAGATTAGTTTACCTTATTGCTTATTATGGTACTTATTTTAGAGATACTTTTCAAATATTAGCTATTATGGCTGGTAAGTACAAAAGAGCAAAGGAGTAGTGAAACTGCATGAAAGTGCTTGTAAGAGGCAAAAGATGACAAAAGAAATCTTCAAATGGAAAGTCAGAACCACCATATAGTTCTTTAATAAAACAAATTTATACAGATGTGTTGTATACATTTTTATAGTATCATTTTGACTTTATAAATAAAAGGACACATATCAAAGGACTAACCTGTTCAAAAGTTGTAGAACATTTGTATTTATTTCCTTCATGACACAAACCTTCCTACCAAAGAGTGTTGGCTTATGTTTCAGCTTAGTGATGGCCACAAATCCTTTGATACTCCTACTGAGATCTGAACTCTATACCCTCTCAAATTCTCTGACTAAAAATTGTAGTAGAAGTGACCCTGCGCCGGTATCCAGGCCCAGGCTTTAAGAGCCCAACCATTTTTATTTTCTGTCTCTTGTAAAACTTGCTCTTAGAGCCCTTAGCTGCAGAGTAAGAAGTCTAACTACTTAGACTCCTAACTACTTAGACTTAAAGATACCCTGAGACTACATGAAGAGAGGGAGGGGCCCAGTTGAGCCCAGCCTTCCAGCCATCACACCAAGGTATGAGGCATATAGGCAAAGCCATCTTGGACCCTATGACCAACTCAGTTACCAATACATTGAACAGAAGAATCACCCAGATATAATAAAAGTTTTGTTATTTTAAACTATTACATTTTGGTGAAGTTTATGGTATAACAATAGATAACTAAACAGCATACAAAAATGACAAACAGCAAGAGATGTTTACCTGCATTCTATAGCAATTAATTACTTTGTGTTTCTCCCTTTTATTTTTTGTTTGCTTTCAATAAAATACACATCCCAGCTTTCGCCTTTCTGTGGGTGTAGTCATCTGAAAGTCACAATATTTCACTTCCTAAACAATTAACTTCACCAAGAAATTTCTGAGATTCTTGTTAAGCCATGATTACCAATTAAACATTTAAAAAATTTTTGAAGGCTGCCACAGAACCAATTTGAATTGGCAGACAGATCTTAAAAATAAGCACTGGACAAAACAGCTGAATTTAGTAATTAATTTCATAGCCAAACCCAACTTTATTACCTTGTTCAATGAGTTTTAAAACATGCCAGTCATCATTAACAGATTCAAGCAATCACAAAATTCTCCATAATATCTCAGAGAAAACTTTCTTTCATTTACATTAGAATAAAAATGTAAAGCATGGCAAACAGCAAGAATTTGGGGAAGGGTAAATGGAAACTTCCATGCCTAAATAAACTTTTTCAAAGTGTAGGGTATGGACTCTAAGAAAAGGTGATACTTGTTTATATGCTTTCTGGGTATTCCCAACTGGTATTCTCATGTATGTAATTCCACAGCAGCATTCTATTCTCACATGTACGAGCAAGAAGTTTGTTGAATCGCTATAACCACCTGACTTATAATTTCATGAGATCTGCTAGTTAGCTTATGGGAAAGTATATTTTTTTTAACATAAAGGGAAAGTATAGTTTATAATGACAATCTTTTTCTACTGAAATAACTTTTAATATAGCCTGGCATGTTGTGGTATGTCTCAAAAAAGAGTTATATAGATTCTATTCCTCAAGATATTAACATATGTTAATTGGATTAAAAAGTGTCTTTGTAAATAAGTTCAGGAAAATTTAGGGAGGACATTGTTAAACTGTTTCCTTTCTAGAATTTTCTGGAGCCTTGAGGTGCTAAGCTCTACAAACTTCTAAGGGATCTTATGGTGTACTGAATCCAACATAGCTGACTGTGGTATCTTTTTTGAGAAAGCATTTAGGGCATGCGTATGGACTGAAACACACTTTGGGAAATGCTGGCAGAGCAGACAGAGTCTGAAACTTAGAGCCCAGAGACTTTGAGTATAATCATGATCTTCCATTTACTGGTTGTGCGAGTCATTTATCCACAATTAGTGTCAATCTCATCTTATATAAAATGAGGATAATTATACATATACTAACTTGTACTCCACAGAGTTTTTATGAGAAGTGAGAAATTTTAAGTAAAAGTGACTAATTCAATGTCTGGCATATGGCAGGCCCTGGTGACCAAATGCTGGAGGAATAATTGTCTTTGTATAACAGTATTTTTAATTTTTTAAGATCCTGGTGAGATGTTCAAATGCTTGTAAATTCTAGTGCTGATTTCTTATCAAATTCCAAATCTTTACCTACTTAGATGAGTCTAGGCCAAGTTCTCCAAAATGAACTCCTGCAGCCTTGCCACATCTGCGGCAATGATCACAGAACACACTGTGCTGTCTGCTGAACTGAAAGTCAACTTTGTTTTGTTGTTAACCCATTTTACAGTTGGACATCTAAACCCAGAGATTTTTAAATTAAATTTTCAAGAAAATATAAGATGGGGATGAAACCTTAGAGCAGAAGGCTATATCAGCACCTCGGGACATGATTTACTTGATCTCTTTGATCCTTTGTTTCTTCATTTATAAATAAAAGTAACAATTGCCCTATAGGAATATTATGAGGATTAAATTTGATAGTGTATGATAAGCACATTGTAGAATATAGTATAAGTTAATAAACCATTCTATACTACCTTCGAAAGAGATTTTTCATAAAATTATATACTGTTAATCCTTAATGTGAGAGCTGGGGCATAGATCAATGCATAGAGTTGACCCTCCACATCCATGGACTCCCAACCATAGATAAAAAACAATACTGATATTTACTGAAAAAAATCAGATATAAACGAACCCACACAGTTCAAACCCATGTTATTCAAGGTTCAATTGTAATATTAAAATTAAAGGATTAGTTATAGATTACCTACTCCAAGTCCCTTCTTTCTAGAATTAAAAAAAAAAGCTTAGAGAGATGAAGAAGTTTAGCCAAGGTCATCTATTTCTTAATGCCACACAACATATAGTAGCTTTCTTCAAATATTCCAAGAAGGAAAATAGAGTTGTCCTGTATGACCCCAAGGTATAAAATCAGTGGTGAAAGCTAGAGGAGACTGTGCAGAAGACATGTCTAACAATCTCTGTGTTCCACTATTGAAATAGGCTGCCTCAGGCTGCCAACTTTCCCCTCAATTTATATGTTGAATCTAGTTTTAGGAAGATGAAGCAGGCCAGAAGTATAGTTATCACTCTCTGGGTTGTGTGCATTAGAGATTAATCATATGCATTATGGCTTGTCCACATTTTACAAATTGCCTGAAATAGGCCCTATGACAGAGTCAGCTCTGGAATTTGTACTTTACAGGGATACAGGAACCACAATTTCACCGGAAAAAAGGACTGAAAGCTGTAATTTCTTAGCACTTTACACGAGATTAAGAAAATGTCAACTCTATATCAAAGAATAGGGTTTTAAGAAGATTATAGAGAAGCTAAATTCCTTTAATCCAGTTGACATTGCCACTGAGTATATATAGAAGCTTGGCTCTACTCTGCTAGTGGTTAACCACAATTGTAGAATCTGTAATTTGCTGTTATCCATACCAATGGCCTTTTTTATTTATGTAGATAATTGAAGATTGACTGTAATTATGAAATCTGATAACCCCAAGAACTCATTGAACATTATTATTTAGAAACAATGTGAATTGAGATGTTCCACACACTAGACAACCCAAATAATGTTTGCTCATGGTTAAGGAATGTGCTATCAATCACAATACCTCAAGTCAAAAAAAAAAAAAAAAAAAAAAAAACCCAAAAAACAAAAAACAACAACAACAAAAAAAACAAAGAAAGTTCTCTCTTAGAAGCAATCCGAGTGAGACAGGACTGACATTAGCAACAAAAGAGAAGTGAGAGGTGATTTGAGGAAGTAAAAATATAGTTCAGTAAAGGCTGGGATATTTCTGTGGAAACTATTAAAAGGGGAACTCCAAGATATGCCTTGCATTTGCTCAGATCTGGACCTGAGTTTGCATATTTTTTTATTTCAGAGTATGTTCTGACTAAAACAGCAAATACACTTAGTGTAAGTGGTTAATGAAGCTAGCAGTAAAGTAGGCACATCCTGTTACAGTGCCCATAATAATAACAAAGCTAATATTAACCAAGTGCTTACCATGGGCAGGCACTATGCTAAAACGTTTCACATGAATTAACTTGTTTAATCCTCATACCAAGCCTGTGATATAGGTACTATTCTTAACCCCATTTTCAGAAACTGAAATTTAGAGAGATTAACTACTTTCCACAGCTGATAAGATCTTCTGACCCTGAATCCATTCTCTTCACTATGGCACTATAGTGCACTGTATGCCATTTACCATTATGACATCCAACATGAAATTTCATCTTGTTAATACTGATGCCGTTATCCCTAGAGAAACCCATTATTTGAGTGGTCTGTTATATGCAGGCCAGCCTTTGGGGCATCGTGTGTCTCTTTCATATTAATCCTTGGTCGAAACCTACTCAAAAATAAGTTCTTCTTCCATCAGTGTCATGACAGATCAAACATCTCCTAAAGATGATAGACTAATCAGGAGAAATGGCATAAATTGACGAGAAAAACCTTCTCGCCATTATTTCATTTTCAACAATATTTTAAGTGTGGTTCACAGAGGTTTACTGAGGAAACCATTCAAAGGCCAAGCCCGTTTGTGGCAGGTCTGACTTTTCTAAATCTAAGGACAGCTGGGTTCAGGGCCAGCCATCGACATATTAGATCAGGTGGACATTCAGGGTGTTCAAAAGGGTACTTGTACCCAAATTGTTTTTCTTCAAAACTGCCAAGTGGTCTGAAATTCTCCCACTACTATCACTTATTTGGATAAAGCCCCTATATTAGAATATAAATATGTTCTCAAACAGATGAATACATTTATCCACTAGCTTTCACAATAGACCGGCGAGCTGTAAAGTTAAAAAAGAGAACTGGGCTTCAAGGGCTTCAAGGGAATGAGACCACAGTTGGTAAATTTCAATGGAAAAAGAGAACTGAAAAGGTCATTTTGGTGGTTTCCAAACACAGGTCTACAGATTAAAGTTAGTCCAAGATGAAGTTTTTATTAATTTATGGCAAAATATGAGCAACAAAGACAATGTAGTAAAATTTTAAATTAAAATCAAATTCTGAGATTTTGTCCTCCTTTTTCGTCTTTTGGATGATAACATGTCATTTTTTTAACAGAATGATTGTGATAGTGCATGAAAGTTGTGTTTTTTCTTTAATGTTTTTACTTAGCAATAAAATTAAAAGCTAGCAACTTTCTGTTGATTTTTAATGCATATATGAACATGTGCGAAGTGTTTCATGTTCAATATTCTATTTAAATTTTATAATGACTATATGAGGAATGTACTGTGATAATTCTTATTTTATAGATGAGGAATCTTGGGTTGAGAAAATAAAGAACTTACCCAAGGCACTGCATCTGTGGAGTGGCAGAACTGTGATTTGTTCTCCTCACTGCTCCCATTTCAGGCAGGGATACTGGGGCTTTGTGAGAGAAAAAAAAAAACGCTAAAAACAGCAAGAGAAATGTTAGAGGAACTGAGCACAGGAGATAAATTTTACCTACTTAATTTAACCAAAGGCTCCCTAGAACTTTGCTTGCAAAAATATTTCCCTTTATAGCCAATGTTTATAAACTAACATCATAAAATCCTAAAAGGCTAAGGGCAAAAAGAATCTTAAAGTTTATCTTCTTCTTTTTAATATATGAGGAAACTTAGAGGTAGTATCTGACTTAAAATTCTAAATACCTGTGTATCACTAGCACTCAGAAATGTTTACTTAAAGCAAAAAATATAACATAGCCATTATTTCTAATGTAGAAAAAAAAAATAGAGAAAAGTATAGTTTGATCAAACCAGCAAAGTATCTGCATGTGATAAAACTCCAGTTCAGCCAACTCAGTCATCCATGAAAATGAAGAACAGAAAAAAAGACTCCAAAATATAGTCGATTTCAACTCAGTGCTTTGTACATAGTAAGCACTCAACAAATAGTCAATTACTAAAAGAATGAATTACTAATTTTAAGTCGCTCATATTAACATGGGCAAAACACATCTTTTCTTGTTCTAGAAATAAACATTGAAGATCTGTGAAGATGCTTACCCATAAAATAACTCTGATAAGGCTACACTTTGATCAACTACGTGTGCTTGCTATTACAAATAGAAATGAAATGAAAATATGTAAATATGCTAATTTAGACATAATACATGAAGTGATTAAATCTTAAGAATTAGTATCATTTATCTGGCATCCTTCCAAATTCTCAACATTTGAAAACATTTTACATTATTGAATCTCTTTGCCACCAGGGACCCATCTAAATCTAGAATTATGCTTTCTTTGCAGGGAGGGAGGAGTTGTTCTCATCTGCCACAACAAACCTTGGCAGATAACTCTCTTGTGCTTGTTCCGGAACACATATCCAAGAATTAGAATAAAGACTAAAAAATATGCTCAGCATTTCCAAGTCCATATGTACTCCTAATTGGTATCTCCTGTTGACTAGAAGGACAATGGATGAACAATTAAATTACTTTTGGCGGGAATTGGAGAAGAAACAGAATGGTGTTCCGCAGCCTCAGCCCTAAGCTTTAGGGAGTCCCATGGTGACTCATGTCTCTAAGCCAAAGATTTAAGGAAGTCCATTTAATGCTTTTGAAAGGCAGTCATTGCGGCAGCAATGGGGACCTCAGAGAACTCCTCCTTTACTGTGTAGACCAAGACACAACCGTTTATCACAGTGAGAGCTTGGGTACTGCACTGAGGAATTTCCCATCATGGCTTGCGTTTGCATGAGAAACATGATCAAACTGCATTTCATTCTGGAAAATGGATTGAGGGACAGGTAATTTTCAAGATGCCTCTTCATTAATTATGAATCCTGATCATGCTTGATTTTCTTCACCCATGGAGGGAAGTTGAAAGTCCTGATGATGATGCTTGAGCCTATTGCTGATTTCAGAACCCATTTCCCTCATAAAGTCGAACCCCAAGGTTTAAAAGAAATATAAGTCAGGTTCAAGCTTTTCCTTTATTTCCATTCTATACAAACCTGCCTATTTAGCAATGGCTAGATCTCTATCATAAAGCTAAATTATCTATAGACGTTCTAGTGGCTATCAAGTTCTAAGTCCTGTTTCAGGCCTCAAGTTCTGAAATGGGGGGTTCCTGGAGCTCTGTGAAGAATTAGTATGCCACAAAAGGGCATGAGCCTAAACATATTACTCCCCTTGTCTCCTGTGTAGGGCCAGCAGCCTTTTCAGGAGCTCCTGGAAGTGAAAGCATCAGACAGACTTTGAACTTGGGTTACGGGATCGTCAGAGAATTACCTTCCACCTGGGATGCTGGAGTCATTCCTTCATTTACTCAGCAAAAATGTATTTTGTGACACTAGAGAGTATGGGATCACTGACAGTTTGAGGATTATTTCATAGACGCGGGAAAGTGAAACTAGGACAGGGTTTGTTAGCGATGACTAACACTATGCCATAGGACTCACTGAGTATGGGACCAAGGGATTCCTCACTTAAACTCACTCATCCCCTCAAATGAAAATGACTTATTTGGTATCATCATGCATTTTATCATATTTTTTTTTCCTCCTGAAAATTTCTAAGTCAAGATCTAATTACATAGTCTCATGATGAATCTATCACAGGAAATATCAAGGCTGGACTGTATATTAACCAATAAAAATTAGATTTATTTTAAATCAATAAAGGACAAAGACCTTGTTTTAATTTTCTCTTTGGCCTCTAGTGCATAACATGGTACTTATTCCATAGGGGACGTTTTATAAATGTTTATTGCATTGAAAAAGATTCCTGTGGTGAGAAATTTTTTACCTTGGTTTTTGGTTGAATGCAGTTATTTGCTTTGCATTTTTATATGAATTTTTTGAACCAATGAATAGTAATACCAAGTAGCAATAGAATAACAATTGATTTGTTTAACTTTTAAGCCAAGAAAATTTACCCACTTAGGCAAAAATATTCATCATCCAGTCTACTGAATTTTTATTTACTTTAATGCCAAAATTTCAGCTTCTATTGAAGTATTCATCAAGAGTATTCATCTGAAACTATTCTAAAACTATTGACTCTATAAATTTTTGTCTTTTATCTCAACTTCCCTATTTGTAAGATCAATGTTTCATTTGCCTATTCCCTAGGAATAGTAGAAGGTTTGTGACCTACCAATTAGATATTACCTATATATATACAATAAGTATTACTCTCACTGCCAATGATTCAATTCAGATGTGTTGAAATCAGTTGTATACTGTAAGCAATAAAGTACTGAAGTTTTAAACAGTGATGTATTTTGAACACATATTCAGATTTAGGACTATCACAATAACATATATTGTCACTCATTTTCATTGACATTTGAATTGATTCTCCTGAGAGAAAACATAATGAAATTATAGCCAAGTACCAAGAACAATACAAAGCACACAAGAAGTCTCACAGGTAACTGATCCACTTATGGGAGTATGACACGTGAATGTCATCAGTCACATGCACCACAGTTGAGAAAAGTTTACACATTCCTGTTCTACAGTTATAGTCTTTGCAGGAATTATAATCACCTTTGGAAAATTTACATGTTATAGTATTATTCACCATTAGAAATAAGACAAGAGTTTCTCTAATGACACTATTTAATTTTGTACCTAACCACTTACGTTCCCTAGTCCCCTTTTCTACCTTTATTTTCCTCCATAGCACTCACCTCCATATGATATACTATATATTTTAATGATCTCTTTATGTCTTCCTCCTAGAATGTAAATACACCATGAGGACAAGGATAATTGTCTTAATTTCTACTGTTTCCTCAACCCCTAGAACAGTGCCAAAAGTGAAAACAGAGTAGTGATTGAAGAGAAACTACTTAATATAGTGGTTCTTTTCTCTACTTGACAAATTAGAGATGATTACAACATTTTCAAAAACTTAAATAATATATAAATTCCAAGAGCTTCTGAAGAAAGAGGCACTTCTCAAATTAATATCTTCTAAAGGAAAACTATACATCACTTTGTTAGATTAGGCAGTTCTATTACTAAACAATAGATAGTAATTCTACTAAATAAAACATTCTTCTGAACTATAGCATTAAGAAGGATGAAACTATGATGAATTCATTTTTAATTGGCAGCTAGCAGTGAAAATATTATAAAGGCCTAATTTATTTCACTAAATCCTAAAGTTGAATAATGCTAATGTTCAACATGAATTGGCTCATGTAATATATTTATTTTATTAAACTTTTTGAGGTAATTGCCAGTTCATATGAAATTGTAAGAAATAATACAGAGAGATCCCATGTATCCTTTATCCAGTTTTCATAATGGTGACATCTTGTAAAACTATAGCACCATAGCAGAGCCACGATATTAACATTGGTACAGTTAAATATAAAACCCTTCTAACACAAGGACCCCTCAGGTTGCCCTATTATAGCCATATCTACTTCTCTCCTGCTCCTACTCTCTTCCTAACTCCTGGGAACCACTAATATGTTCTACATTTCTATAATTTTGTCATTTAGAGAACGTTATATAAATGGAATAATTTGTTCAAAGGTTACAGTGTATAGACCTTTGAAATTGGCTTTTTTTTTCACTCAGCATAATTCTCTGAAGATTAGTATAGATTTTTGAGTGTATAACTAGTATCTTCCTTTATATTAAATAATTAGAAGAAAACAATGTATTCTGAGCCCCACGGTGGGGAAAACAGGGCCTGAATATAGCATTTTATGTTGGAATCAACATGGCTAAGAAAGCATAAACCAACAGAACAGGCATGATTTGAATTTTCTTTGCTTGATCATGCTTTTGTTGTCAAATCTAAGAACTCTTTGCCTAAGTCTACATTCAAAATATTTTCTCCTGCTTCTTTTTTTCCCTAAAAGTTTCATAGTTTTAACTTTAATATTTGAATCCAAGATTCATTTTAAGTTCATTTTTGTATACAATGTGAGACTGACCTCTCTGTATGTCCCTTTACCTTCTCTTACTTATATATAAATGTCTTAAATATTTCCTGTGTAGAATCACATCTGACAGTATTCGAATTTTTGGCTTTAACCATCAATCTTAATTTAGGAAACTCAAGAGGAGAAAAAGTGATTGAATTAACCTATATTTTTGTTTACTATGCTCTGATGTTCTAAGTTTCCTTCTTTTATCATTCTCTTTTTGTTTATAGAACTTTCTTTAGCCATTCTTTTAGAGTAGGTTTGTTGATGATAAATTCTCTTAGCTTTTCTTCATTTGAGAATTTCTTGATTTCTTAATTCCTGAAGGATATTTTTACTGGGCTTACGATTCTGGATTGACAGTTATATTTCATCACGTGAAAAATCTTGTGTCATTTCCTTCTGGGTGCTATGATTTCTGATGAGAAAGTTACTGTCATTTAAATTATTTTTCCCCTATAGATGAAGTGTCACTTTTCTCTGGCTGCCTTCAAAATTTTTTTATTTTTAATTTTTAGAAGTTTTATTTTAATGTGTTGTAGTGTGGATTTCTTTGGGCTTATTCTTTTGCGGGTTTGTTCTGCTTCTTGAATCTATAAGTTTTTGCTTCTTCCAAATTTGGGAAGTTTTCAGTAATTATTTCTTCAGGTCCTTTTTCAGTCTCACTCTCTCCTCTCCTTCTGGGATTCTGATGATACAAATATTTATCTTTTATTTTTTCTGGTCCCTGAGACTCTATTTTTTATTTTCTTTTGTTTTGCTTCTGTTTATTTTTTTCTATTGTTCAGAATGAGTCATTTCTATTGTTCAATTTTTCAGTTCACTGATTCTTTCTTTTGTCCCCTATATTCTGCTGTTAAGCCTGTCCATTGAGATTTTTTATTGTGGTTAGTGTATTTTCTCACAATTTTCTAAAATTACCCATTGATTCTTCTTTACATCTTCTATTTAATTTCTGAGGCTATTTTTCATTTGTTTCAAGTATTTTTATAATTACCCACTGAAGCTTTTTATCATGGCTGCTATAAAATTTCTGTTAGATCATTCCAACATCTCTGTCATCTCAGTTTGGCATCTATTGATTTTTTTTTCTTTCACATTGAGATTCGTTCATTCAGTTGAGGTTAATTCATTACTGAACCTTTGAAAGAACCATATCAATTTGAGTTCTTCCTGTTTCTTGGTATGACAAATGATTTTTAAATGAAACCTGAATATTTTGTAATGTAAGATTCTGGATTTTATTTAAATCTTATGTTTTAACTTGCTTTTTCTGAAATTACTTTGGCAGGAGAAGGGTGGGCACCACCTTCTTACAGCCAGGTGGAGGTAGATGTCAAAATCTCCTACTTAGGTTACATTATCATCTGATGGAGGTAGGCTCCCCATAACTGCTGGCAGGAGTGGGAGTTCATCTCCCCATGTGATCTCCACTGGCAGGCACCACAGGTGGTCAGTTCATACTGCTGAGTGCTCATAGTAAAAGCGCTGACTCTCTAAGAGACTTCCTTTGACACAGAGTCAGTGGGAAGATGAAGTGGTGACTTGGCACTGTTGGGTGAGAATGGAAGGCCAGGATCCCGATACCATCTCCACTGACACTCCAGGGTACGCATTACAGACTAGCAGGAGTGAAAGTCCTGGATCCCTGCTTGGGCCTGCCTGACACCACCTTGGGGGGTTGGGGCACCTTCATATAATTTTGGTCCTCACTCAGCCTTTGCTAGTCTGGGTGGGGGAGGCACTATAGTTTTTTTCTGTGGTGTTTGCTTCATCAGCTCCAAGTCTAGGACATATGAGGCAAAAAGAAAGCCCAGGAAAACACCACCATGTTGTTCCTCTAGTCCCCAAGTCCCTAGCTGGTCTGCCTTCTACTCCACCTTTCAGAATCTTCTCCAGTTTGTTTTATAAGTAAAGTCCAGGGAGAAATAGGAAAATAGAAATAGAAAAATAATCTCTGTATTTAAAAAATATCTCTATTTTCTGTGTGGAAGCCCATACAATATATTTTATTCCCCCCTAAAATATCAAATAAGTAGGTAGTCATTATTCGACTATCTGAAAAAAGATCTGTGTTGTTCATTATGATACCTACTAGCCATATGGGAGTATTTAAATTTAAATTTAAATTAAACAAAATAAAAATTCAGTTTCTCAGTTGTACTAGCAACATTTTGAGTGCTCAATAATAGCCACTCTGGTTTAGTGACTGCCATATTGGACTGTGCAGCAACAGAACATTTTGAACAACTCAGAAAATATATTGGACAAGGGTGAACTAGATACTGAACAAAATGGTTCATGATACTACTAAATGTTGATTTAAAAAACAAAAGAAAGAAAAATATGAAACAGATGAGTGAATTAATGACCTTGTGAATTATAGTGATAGAAAGAACGTGGATTTATTTAGAAGGCAAATTTGCAAAATGGACACTAACCTACCACCATGTCATAGACTGAATTTTTAGTGATTCTAAGCTGCCTGGGTCCATTCCTAAGATAATCCCCTTTTCTGTGAGTTGGTGCAATTTGGAATAGTAAAGCTAATTGATGTGGCAGCTGAGATTAGTGCGTGTTTACCCTGCCGTTGCATGTTATGTTACATTCAGCTATCATCTGACAAATGTTGGACATATTTATTCAGCATTATTTTACTTGATAGAGGGGATACATGTACTTTATAAAATTCAGTCTTTTAAAACAATAACTAAAATGATATAGAGGCAACTTTAGTAAGAGAGTATAATTTGAGGGCAGCAAAGCCCAAGTAAAGATAAAATATAAATACAAATAAAATACAAATAAAATATAAAATGGCTAAAAATCACAAAGATTTCAAAACTAGAGCTTCTTATTATTTAATTTATCCAACAACTCTTTATAAAATGCATATTATTACAGTTCAATCATCAATTTTCATTTGAGAAATTGAGCTACAGAGAAGTTGACCTTATTAATGGAAAAGAAAAAAAGTTATCCCATTTTATTCTACATCTAGTTCCCTTCCTGTTGATGTTATATGACCATAAAATATCTTTCATAGTCACACCAGCCACATTGGGCCCCTTATTATTTGAAAAAAATACTTTGCACTTTATGCTTCCATGGATAACTTATTTTTTCCCTTATTAATTCATTCTAAATATTTATCAAATGCCTACAATAAGCCAGAATGTTCTAGGGACTAAAGTGCATCAGTCAACAAAACAAAGATCCCTATCTGAACACTTATATTCTAATGGGGGCACATAATAAATATAATAAGTAAATTAGACAATGAGTACTATGGAAAAAAAGAAAAAGAACAGATTAAAGAGGGATGAGATTGGAGGTTTGAGGAAGATTAAGTCACTCTTACAGGATCTATCATCACCATTTGTTGAAATCTCTGCTCTTCTTCGATATCCATCTCTAATGTAATCTCCTCTGTGAAGCCCTCCTTAATACCTTAGTTAAAATTTCTCTCTCCCATTATGCTTCTTTAGCACTTCCTATCTCTATTATAACACTTAACATTTTGCCTTGTGGTAGATCTGAATGCGTTTGTCTTTTCATTAAACTGTAATTCCTCTTTAAGAATTATTTTATCCCTTGCAGAGTCACATATAGTGGTTAGCTTAATAGTGTTTGTTGAGTAATTAACCCTAAATTGAACGTGAATTGAAAAAGACCCAGATTATTTATAAAAGGTAATCCTGATGTTAGGATTCAAAAATATAAATTCAGCATGTAGATATTGGGTGCCAATTCTCTAGTCACACTTATTTTGTTCTCTTCTGCTAATGTCTATAGGGCTAGAAAGACAGTAAATGTTTTGTTAGAGATAGTCTTTATTTTCTGCCCTTGCTGGAATTCTGGTAAAAAATACCACATATTAACTTACCCAACAAATCAAGAAAATAGTGACATCATCAAGAACTTAAATTTGTCTTTGGAGCTGTCATGCATTACCTATATAACTGGTTTATTATTAGAATTTAGGCAACTATTGTCTTTATATAATATCACGCTTTTATCAGAGCAAATATGAATTATGTAAATTGTCTATCTTTATTTTTCTTTTTTGCCAATGAATAAAAAAGCTATATTCTTCTTTATTTCTATCACAAAATATTCTTTACATGCCTGAGAACCAGTATAACTTGTTACTTAAAAAGTGTTATTTCTTACAACATAATAACATATATTGAAAGTGCTGTTATAAACAATATTTACTACATTCATGAGTAATAAATAAAACATAGCTATTAAATTGATTTTGATTATACATTTTGTAAGTATCTTGTAACCAGTAGGTATGAATAAAAGATTTCTCCTAACCAATCACATAACTAAAAATACATGTAGTTTTTGTATTTTCCTTCTTCCTAAAAAATATTTTAGAATGTAAAAAATTAGTGCATGATTAGAAAGAATTTATATAATCTTAGTAATTCAGATAGATTGAGTTGGTTGAATTAGTGATTAGTGTTGCTTTTTTGACAGAGATGCAACAATATGAAATATTAATGAATGTTCTACTGAAATTGCTGATGATGAATTCTTGTGATGATGAAGAATTTAAAACAAACCTCTTCTAAGTGAGGGAATGTGTTTGGACTCTTAATATTTTTATTAAACTGAAGCATTGATGTTTCTCTTATTTTTTATCCAAAATGCACATAATAGCATATATTTCCATTACGTTTTATCCTGATGTGCAGAGAATTATGATAGAGGGTAATTATTAGAGCTTTCATTATCATAATTATTCATTATGATTATTATAGGAAAGTTGGCAGGTCATAAGTGAGAAAGGTAACAGAGATGAGTAGAAGAGATGGTGTGCTGGTCAGAAGCAGAACTAATGTAAAGAATGTACAGGATGATCGTGAACATGAGAAACCATGCCTATACCCACTAATTCAATGTTTGTTTGCTTTAGAGTTTGGATCTTGTCTTATTTCTATTTTCCCATGTGACTAGTACAACACTGTGTGCATGTATATGTATATAGTACTGCAATAAGCGCTTTTAAAATTAATTTAATTACATCTGGGCAGACTAACTGCTAAAGTTACTGTTTTCCAGACTGTGTAAGTCCTATCAAAACAAGTGATAAATTCAATAAAATGAAATTTTTATGTAAAATTTGAGGCAATTTTAGTTGTTTGACTTAATTTTTAAGGTTTTGATCATCTATTTGTTGTCATGTTATTATATGAGACTCAGAAGCTTAAGTGGGCCAAATCTACAGTTGGTTAATCCTCTTTGGTACAAAATATTGGCATTAGTGTCTCTCATAACAAGTATTTTTATTAAAATATATTGTTAGATACATTTTTTAAAGACCAATTGTGTTTATCTACATGTGCAAAATTTGAATTTGGTGCCTGAACATTTTAGTACATAGCTGTCTAAGCACACACACCCACAAAATTTATGTTTAGAGCTTTAATAAACAAACTTTTCTAGAAAGGATACAACATGGTGACTCAACAGAGGACATTCATTTGCATAAAAATGACAAGAATTTTAATACATTGTTAACAATACATGAATTTCTTTTAGCTATACAATTTTTTTCACTTCTGAATTAAAGTTCTTACTCAGGAGTGTGAATTCATCTTGCACCTTGCAGATGTTCTGACTTGCTACTAGTTCATAAGTAAACATTAACTGGGCGTTGTCATGGTAAGTGAAAAAAATGTTTTTAATCTATCCATATAAGTAGGCCCGTTGCTGTCAGCAGATAAGAGAACAGAAACAAGGTATAGTGTTGAAGTATGAAAAACTAAATAGTTTTTAAAAGCATACTTAGCCTTTAAGAATGATTTTCTTGAATATTATTATTTTTAGAGAAATGTGGAAATACCATAATTGAAAGTCAACAAAAAAGAATTTGCAAACATAATTTAAGAAGTGGGTACACAGATATAAATTTCATTTTAGCTTGAAATGTGCATTAAGGTGGTGTTTGATCTTCACTAAGATCAAGACAAATGATAAAAATTGCTTTTCTATAATATCCGGTCACACTTCACAAAGATTTTTCCAAGGAAAGACCAATAATAGGAACTTTTATTTTACCTTTAAAGAACAGTACAGTCAAATTTATCTTTGCTTTTCTAGACTTGATCAATTGTAACTCTCCCCTCGAAGCATCTGTTTTTAATACCTTTCTGTGAATCCAAAATGCAATAAAAAAAAAATTCAAAATGTAACTCAAAGTGGCATTTATCATCCAGGTGCTTTGACTGTTTAATTCAATTCAATAAGTATTTGGCACCTATAACGTGTCTAATGTTGGATTATGTATGCAGTGTAATTACTTAAAATGAAAAGCATATACTGTGTATTTTCTTTGACAGTTAGGACATATACACACTGACCAATTAAAGAATACAGTATGCTAGTCGATGTATGCAAACAAAAGTGCTATGGTGGGTCAGAGAAATGATGGATTATTATGAAGTGGGGAAGTTGGGAAAAAACTTCCTGGAGGAGGTAAGTTAAGTTGAGAAAGCGGTATATGTCTGAAGTAGATGAGGAAGAGGGAAAACCAGTGTTCAGGGAAACAGCAAGAGCATAAGGATAAGGGTGAGCTATTTTAGCTAGCAGAAAATAAATCATCCTCTTAGAGTAGATTTATTTGTTTTGTGGGGACCAGGCCTTCATTGTAGCCTCAGGCTATGCTTTCATATTTACTTAAAGTTTCAGAGTTCTCACCTCTCACCTATCTGTCTTGATGATATTACTAATAGCCTGTTCTTGCTTATGCTGATTTTATCCTTTAAGTTTTCCATTCCAGAATCAGAATATCCTTTCTATAGTCCCACACACTAAGCAGTCTTCCAGCAGTTTTCTATTTTTTTCTAGCTACCTGCATTTCTTCACTTAAGACTGTCCACAGAGATATAGCAAACCTACAGGTTTAAGTGGGCCAATGCACTTGAGTTCCACAATAGATTATACCTGTGAAGCACCTGTGATGAAAGGGCACCATGGTCAAGTAGTTTGGGTCCTAGTTCTGTCATTTCCAATATAACTTTGAGCAAGATGATATAGGGAAAGGGGAGGGGGGCTGGCATTTTGTGATTACCTATTTTGTGTTTAGCAGTGGGATTGGTCTTGTGTATTATTTAATATTCATAGATCACATCACCTCCCAGCTCCCGCTTCAAAAAACAAAGATAAAACCAGTATTGCTGCCAAAAAATAATAATAAAATATTTTTCCTATTTTAAAGATGATCAAAACTCAGGTGTAGATAGGCTAAGAAGCTTGATGTTTTAAACACATCTGAGATTTGAGCTTGGTCTCAATGCCCCAACTCTACCACTTACTAGATTTTGACCAAGTTTTTTATTCATTTATTCAATACTCTCTACAAGTCAAGTGTGTTGTTTGGCATGAGGTTTTAAGAAAACAAGGTGACATTGTTCCTTCCCTTAAAAGCTCTTACAATGCAGTAGAGGCAGACAGACACGCAAGGAAGCTTTTGTAACTACGTGATAGGTGTAGTTCTGTAGGTCTGTAAAGAGTAGTGTGAGATACAAATGAGTCCATTGTATCCAGCACTGTCAGATGGTAGAGGTCAGGAAAGCTTTCAGTGAGAAGTGTCCCAGGAGTTCCACATAGTCACCATTGAGTCAGGTGATTCTGAGAAAGAACAAGACATTCTAACTTGAGCACTAAAGCCTGAAATAGCTTGGAAAGAAATGAAAGTGCTTCAGGGCGGCTGGAGTGAGAGAACTCAAAGTTGTAAGTAATAATATCCACTTCCTCTCTTAGAGGATTAAATAGATAACATATGTACTGTGTTAAGCATAATATTAACAAGGTGATCAATAAATGTTTCTTTCTACTATTTGATTGTATCACCTTCTAGCTCTGAAATTCCATGATTCTTACCAGACTGTATAGCTTCTATTGTGCCTTGGTTCATAGATTGTCTAGCACATTGTACATGTTCAATAAGTAGCCTCTAACACAGTTGGCAGAAAGTCTGGGTAAAAGGTGTGAATTTTGATACATGATTGAAACAAAAGCTGAATTTAGCTTCAATCCTTTCCTTCTATCTCTCTATGGTAATAGTGTTTTGCTTGTGTATATGTGAATGCTGTGGAAGTGTAGAGACTCAGCATCAGTTTAACACATTGGTACAGAATGAAAGATTTTTCCATGGTAACTGATAACCTGCTTCCAAATTCAGAAAAGCTGCTTTTCTGTTCCTAGAAGTTTTTAAGATTATAACATCAACCATACTACCAGGAGATTTGAAGGCAACATACCAACACAGCACAACCTTAAAGCTTATCATTTCCGTAGAGAGCTTATAGTCAACTCTGTCTTCATTCCCAGTCTCCCCTTTCTATTATATGGTTGTGTATATACTTGTCTCTTCCCAAAAGAAAATAAAGTCTTTGAAATCTTAACTTCTCTTAGGTAACTTTTCCTCTCCTAGTTACCACCTCAATCCACAGATTAACTACTCATTGGAGACATTCAGCAAATATTTGTTAAATTAAAAAAAAAACTTGTTAATCAAAATTTAAAGATAATCTCAATTATTATAGTAGAGTTCCCTGAGTTTAACATCGTACTCATATTAGTTAAGTGATGACAGAGGGCATAGGAGGGTACCCTAAAACCTCAGATTGTAGCTATCATATAATTTATTGAATATTTTCAAGGAAAGTCTGTATGGTCTAGTAGTCAAGAGCATGAGCTATAAAGCAATGCTACTGGTTTTCAATTTTGTTAGAAGTCATAAGACATTATGACTTGTAATCTAACATCTCTGTGCATCAGTGTTCTCATCTGCAAAGTAGGAATAACAAAATGAAATGCTATCTTGCAGTATTTTCATGAAGATTTACTGAGTTAATAATACACGTAATGCATTTAAGAATAGCACTGGTACATCACAAGTGCCTAATAAGAATTCTTATTTTAACTCTGCTAAAGTTTTACATAAATGTAACTGGGGACAGGGTAGTAGCTCAGCCATAGGTAGGAAATGCAAAGGTTATCAAGAATAGGGAGGGCAGGAACATATCCAGGAATGTGTCTGTAATCCCCAATTTAGGACAAATAATTTCTTTAGGCAGGAAGGTATCACTGCCATGAAGGAAGAGGCTGAGGTGCTATATACCAGGTGGAACTCACTCAGCTGGGTGGGGAATGAATCAAAGTGTCTCTCTTGGTGATAAAGTAGTCTACCTCTTGCTGTCTTTTTTTAGAAATATAGTCAAGTAGTAGGAAAAACACTATCATAAAAAAGCATTTCATGTCAAGTGAGTAATTTTTCCTATTGAGAATATTTTGTGAGCAGTTTGGTATTTTAAACTACACTATGAGATTGATTTTTCTTAGATATATATAAAGTTTTACAAGATATAATGATAATGTGGAATATTTTTTAATAGGATTTAAACATTAGTGATAGAAAAAGCCACTTCTTTTACTAATGGAGGAATGTATTCTTTTAATGGACTTCAGGACTCTTACTTTTTTGGAAAGCAAAGATTTGAGCATTTAACTAGGTATAAAGTAATAATGTTAGGCAAGGAGAATGATTATTCCTAATAGCAAAACATAAAGAAGCTAATAATAGAAGGCACATCATCAAAGGAAAACATTGACTTGTGAGGAAAAATGATTAATCAGGCATTGAAAGTGATGACTTATAAAGGTAATTACAGCACTGGAATAAGCCTTTAGGCATAAGCATATTTTATTTGATCTGTCTGTCAGTCTTTCTCACTTCATATATGTCTTTGAGAGCTAACTGTGCAAAATAGGTGAGGGTCGGAGTAGCAAGAAGGGTTATAGTTTTCCTGTGGAAGACAATATAATAATAATCTGCCCTCCCTCCACTAGCAAAATCCCTGCTTTTTAAGGATCTCAGAATCCTTTAGATATAATGATCTGTTGACTTTTTCAGAATACTGTAACATGAAACCTTGCAAAGTGAAGCAGTTTTTTAAAAAAGACTTCATTATGTGGCTAGTTCAGAACTATTTTATAGCACTATAGCTAAAACATTTGAAAATTGAAATGTATTTTTTATTTTTTACTTTTATTAAACGATTCTATATTTGGGTCACCTCAATGCCAGTTGAGATGGTCAGAATTTACATTATACATACATTTTTTTTCTAGATATTTTATTCCAGCAGAATGCCAAATTGGATGTTCTTCCATAACCATGGTCTAATTATGAGTGCAAAACTAAAATACTATAATTCTCTCTCTATATATATATATTTTTACTGATTAACAGTCTGTCCTTACAAATTGGTTTAAGGATATTCATTCTTAACTCACAAAGTTGCTAGAAGGATACAATCTGACAGTAGGTATCAATAACCCTTGGTAGTATAAGTGTTTTGGAAATGCTTGGCATTCTTATTAGTAATATAATGCTTTTATATTCTTATTAGTAATATGTTTGTCATTAGCTGTCATAGAGTATTGTGGAGTTAACAATACTCTATGACAATACTCTATTCTGTGAAGATCAAATGATACTCTAATTTTATTTCTTGCTTGGTAGAAACTAAAGAACACATTATTTGGTGTTACCCATAGTTTTGGTGACAGGGATGGGGGTCTATGCCTTAAACTAATTATCAACTTCCCTGTCAGAAGTCAGGTTCTGTGGGTACACAGAAGTAATTTTCTTTACCACATTGGGTGTGGTAAATTGGCTTCCAAACTAATCATAGGAGACTTTATTTATTCTTGTAATCAGGTGAAGTTGTATTAGGCTCAAACTTTGCATGGTAAGCTGAGTCCAGGTTTGAATTGTATGAAATGACTAAATTTCTCCAGTATTATGCTTGAAAAATGTAATTCAAATGTAGGAATGAGACTCCACAGTGAATCCCCACAGTAAGGAAAAGGGCCAGTTTATTTTTAAATGGAAATCCCCAATTGTCACACCACATCAATCATCTGACACACAATCTTCTGTTGAGCTGGAATGTACTTTAAAGGGCAGATCTCCTGATGAATTTTAGCTTAGCGGGTTATGCAGCAAAAATGCCTAAATCCAGAGCACTGTTTGGGTGTTGGCATAAATAGCTGCCCTTCAAATAGCAGAGGGAAGGAAAAAATGGAAGATATTTAGACTCAAAGTCTTTTGCCTAAGCACATTGCCTAATGTTTCTGCCTGTATCTCATTAAAAAGTTGGAGAAAGAAAGGAGGTGGGGATAGAACCACAAGCATTCACTTTCATGGAAGGTGCATACTGTAGGCACAATTCATTTGGCCCACCCTCTCAAAATTTAGGAAATGCCATATTAGAAAAAAATCCCGATTTCTGGTTTAAGGAACTAGGATCTCTGGCCACAGGGGTCCTGGATTCATCCTTGGGGGTGGGGGGAGCGGGAAGCAGGCTGGAGCTGAGAAATCGCTGCACTTTATTACACATGTTCTACAATTTGCCATTCCTTACCCCTCTGGTATGTCTTACACCCTTGTTCATTTAGCCTGCATCATCCTGCAGACATTGATTCCCGCAGCTTATGAAAAGGATGTAACTTTTTTTTTTTTTAAAGGGCAGATCTCTTTGTTAAGGAAGTGAGGGGGGGATTCCAATAGCTGGTGTGCTTCCAGTCCTAAATCTCCCGTTCTGCAATGATCTGACCCTAACCGTTTTTCAGAATGGCCAAAAATACGGAACCAAGTGTGGAAGGATGGACCTTGTAGTCCAAGCTCTACCACAAGCCACCTAGCTGTATGACCTTGGGCAAGTCCGTTAAGCATTCTTGGCCAAAGGTGATGGTCTATAAACTGACTTAATACCTGCCCTGAATATTTCATGAGACTGTTGCACAGCACACTTGCGATTCTGAAAGTACTCCTCATAAACCGCAAAACGCTTCCCAGCACAAGCGTCTGTTAGAGTGCGACACAGTGGCTTTAGAAGTCGGTTACTGGAATCCGCTCTAGTTCCGTGCTGCTCCCACCTCCCACGCTCAGGGTGGGCGAGCGGAAGACCGGTCTCAGAGGAGAAGGTCTGGAAAACTGGCTTACAGATGCAGCGAGGAGTTCCTTCGAGGGGGTAAAGTTGTTAACGCCAATTTTTAGCCCCCTGAGTGACGAACTCCTAGCGGAGATGACAGACTCCCGCAGCGTAGCCAACGCGGGAACCGGTTCCCGGGCCACCTCCATGTTCGAAGCCGGGGCTCCACAGGCCTGGCCTGAACCATCTTGGCCGGGACCCCAGACCCAGCACCCCAGGCCGCACCCTCGTCTTCAACTCCCACAACCACCTCCCCGCCCCCCTCCACGTGACAAGAGCCGGAACCGTCACTTCCGGCGGCGCGGGCAGCGCGCCTGCGCGGGCCCCTAGCTTCAGTGAGCGGTTGGCAACGGCGCCCCGCATCCAACGGCCGCGAGTGACGCGCGGCGCGAGTGCGCCTTGGGTGGGGGCGGCATCGCGGGCTGAGGTCCTGAGGGCGTGCGGCCGGAGAGGTCCAGCCCACTGCCCCGAGGGGCCGGCCTTCCCGCCCCGCCCCTTCCCCATCTCCCTCCCTCGTGCCCTCCTCCTGGGCCCGCGCTCTGGCCTTTCGGGAGGCGGGGGCGCCCGGGGCAGTGGCGGAGGCGGTGGTGTGGCCCCCTCACTCAGGCCCGCCCCCTTGCGCCCCGCCCCGCCCCCGCCCTCCCCACCGCCCTCTGCGGGAGCCTGGCAGCTGCAGCCCAGCGGCGGAGCGGGCGGCGGGCCGCGGGCAGTGCGCTGTGGGCGCGCGGAATGTGAGGCTCGGCGGGCCGCGGCGCACACGGACGCTTGCACGCGCGAGGGGCGGCGACCCCTCGCGGACGCACGGCCGCGCGCAGGGCCGGGGACCCGTCTTCTCGCTCGCCCTTGCGCGCGTCCCGCGCCCTCCTGCGCTCCGGCGGGACCATGAAGAAGTTCTCTCGAATGCCCAAGTCGGAGGGCGGCGGCGGCGGCGGCGGCGGCGGAGCGGCGGGTGGCGGGGCCAGTGGAGTCGCGGCCGGCTCTGGCTCCGGTAGCTCGTCCGTGGGGGTCCGGGTGTTCGCGGTCGGCCGCTACCAGGTCACCCTGGAGGAGTCGCTGGCCGAAGGTACGGACGCCGGGGGAGGCTCGGGCAGGCAGGTGAGGGAGGGCTGAGGTGTGGCGGTGGCTTCTCCGGGTCCTTGCGCGCTTCTCTCCTGGCGCTCTCGGCTTACTTCTTCCCTCTTCTGCCTCCTCTGCTGGGCCAGCGGGGGCTCTTAAGGAGTAGCTCGGGCTTCCGTTCCGAACCCGGCTTTTCTCGCCGCTGGCAGCTCTGACCAGTACACAGCCCTCTTTGAAGAGTTAAAGCCATTTTAGTCCTTGACACAAGGCGATAAGTAGAAAACGTTCTAGTGAGTGATGTTGGGTTATGATTGGGCCAGTGACTCATTAAAGGATCGAGCAGGATTGAGACTCTGCTTTGCCAGTTGTGGCTCAGGCGGGTGTCATGCGTTGGCTTCTTCATCTGAATCTCCACCGGCGGCGCAGGGCACAGGACTCTGCACCCCTGGTGTTGAACTTGATTTTGCTCCTCATCAGTCATCAGGTTTTGAAAAACTATGTATTTCTGTGTGTGCGCGTGTTGGAGGTGATAAGTTGGCTGAATTTCAGTTAAGTGGCTTTAGGGGAGCAGGTAAACTTGAAGTCTATTTATCTTTGTTTTGTAGGATCTTACCTATCAAGCAAGGTGCTATTCATACCCTTTGAATGTGTCCTTTCGGTAGTACTTTAAAAGGTGACACGAAAACAGGTTAACTTTCACTTGAGAAGTTTTGCGTTCGGTCATTATCTTTACCAGGCTATGGCAGCAGTTGCAAGTCGACTTTCAGAGAAGTTTACTCCAATTAAAAAAAAGATTCTACATTTTAGTATTGTATTTCTTGTTTAATTGGCTTGTAGAAGATACTTTCTCTTTATTACACGTTTCATTGACCATTGGGTTTTTAATTGCAGAATTACATTACAAAATATTTTTTAAAATTAATGGGATTTTTTTTTTTTTTTTTTTTTTTTTGATAAGTGAGCCTTTTAAGTTTCAAAGTGAAGAGAGAAGAAATTGAAGAGAGTAGTTTTGGTATGGTGTGAAGACAGACTGAGATTCCACTTGTGTTTTTTGAAATGTTGTAAACAATAGCAAATCAGTGCAAGAGAAAAATCTGAAGGTTTTTGTCTAAAATATACTCAAGGGAAAGAAATCTTGAATTAGGGATGGATATCATTGTTTTACAAACCGTTACCCTTAATAATGAGCCTAGCTGAACCTTGGAGAGGTGGAAGATCCTTAACTTTTCAAAGGAATGAATATATAGTGATTGGTCTTGATAAATTAATTTACTCTGCTGTAAAATTTCCTAGCTCATTATTATAGGTGAATTTTAAGTGTTGGTTTAGATTGAGTCATACATAGGTTTAAGAAGACATGGCTATTAGCATGCAAGCTATGTTTTTGTCTTTGAATTGTTTTAGTAACTAATTGAAGTGTGGCTTGAGTAGTAGTTCACTCACTTAATTTCACTAAATTGCAGGTGGGTCTTTTATTTACTAGAAAGAAAACCAGCATTTCATCAAGCTAGACTTTGGATTTGTAGCTTCTGTCACTGCTCTAAGCATATCCTATCATTACCCTAAGCAAGTCATTTTCAATAAAAAATAAGTAATTTTGGAAAATGAAATTAAAAATAATTTCAAAAGGGGAGTGTCACTCAATCACTAAAAAGTAAAATATTTTAAAGCACTAATGTCACTGTTAGAGGTTTCCACTGATTTATGTCATACATTTGTCCTTTCTCTCGGGAAAAATTAGTTATCAAGTGCCAGGATGAAGCAAGTGTTGAAACCCTTTTGGAAGATGGAACTTCTGCTACCCAACACCTCAGCTCCTGGGACTAGGCTTTCTGTTTTCCCTGGAAGGGAGGCTGAGGCCTAGGCCTTCTTCCCTTGTGTTTCTTCTCTCTTCAGCATACACACAACTGAAATTATCTACATTCAATTTACCTTTTGATTCTGACAATTTATTCTTATTTCAGATATCCTCTTTTCTTTCCAAATAAATAATGCCAAAATTTAGACAAAATGTTTAAGCACAAATCCGGTTCACATTCAAGAATGACCATTCGATTATTGACATATACATTTGCTTGATTATAAGATTAGGGCAAGTACTTCTGAAAAGGCATTAGAGTTTAGAGTATTTGAATTGAGGAGCGGCATTACCATTGAGTGTGAAAAGGAGTAGAAGCAGAGACCAAAAAACAGTTGGTAGAAACTTGGTAGATTTTACATTTTTTGCTTTAAGTCAGTGTTGTTTAAACAGGGGCCAAGAGCCTGTAGATGCTATGCCCTAAGGTGTTTTTTGCTATATTACTGCAAATAAGGTATATTGCTCAGAATTACCTCTGCAGTGTCTTGAGTTTTCATAAAACCTGGTGCTCTCCCCCCTCTCTTACTGTATATGTATGTATGTACATACACATATCTTATTCTCATTCTTAATAGTTAAGATTTATAAAGTCATCATAAACAGTGAATTTGTGAATACTGAACCATTGCTCCTAGGGGAAATACAGGGTTAAGGTACTTCAAGCCTTTGTTCACAACATTTGGTCAACCAATCACTATATTACCTTGTTTTATGTGTGTTTCTGTTTAAAGACACCTTATCCAGTATCTATATGGACTTATATGGACTCATTAACATTGAACTCGTGGCCAGCATCACTGTAACTCATGCTTAAACAAAGCTGTTCTAATTTTCTCTATGAAGGGACATCACAGCCTTCTTGTGCTTAGGAACACTATACAACACTTTGATACTATGCTTGGGGGCCATTTAAATGTAAAATTACCAATAAAAAGAACAAAAACTAAAAAGGAAAAAACATAACAGTAAATAGACCTTGAAAAGGGTGCTTATTTATAGTGTGGAGCTGAAACCAGAAGACACAGCATCACCTTCTTGACTCTAGCTGGTCTTCTCAAACTTTTCACCACTATGAGTATGTGTGTAAGTGACAGTGAAAGTGCCGTTGTATTGATTTAGGGGTGTTGTATTGATTTAGGGGATACAAGTAAATTTTAGCAAGTAGGCTAATTTACAAATACGGAATCTCCAAATAATGAGAATAAACTGTATGTTTGTGTATATGTGTATATATTGCACATACATATATATTTTATATTTAACTAAAATGCTCAGATGTACATGTACTTACATTATATGTTATAACCAAACTGTTGAAGTAGCTTCCTCTCTGAAATATGCTTTGTATCATAATCAGTTTCAAGTTAAGTACATGCATGTTTGAAAATGCTGACAATGTGTACCTTTTTAGTTCCTGCCCTGGGTTTAGACGATTGATAGCATAGTGGTGCATTTTCATGGTTTTCTGAAGAACAGTTTAGTTGAAGAGTGCATGGTAACCAAATTCTACTTTGGGGTATAGAAATGAGGTAGAGACATAAAATTTAGCTTGAAACTGTGTCGAATTGTCAAGCACATATAATTCAATGTAACTTTTCAAATTTTTATTAAAACATAGGACTGGCTTTTTGATCACATGCCTCCATAAGCTTTCAGTGCTACTTAGAGGAATATAATATTGATTGATAATGGAAAGAGGTTGGTTTTCAAGTAGGGGACAGTTTTACCTAAATGTCTTTGGTACAAAGTAGACTTAAATGGGTAGAGACTGGGATACTGTCCATAATTTGTCGAGATCATCTAATCATGAGATTATGGGGGCTGGATGGGAATGGTATTTCGGACATGATTGAATGGATAAGACTTTCTCACATGGTCATGGGGGCTGGTGGCAGTGTCAATAATTGGAGGCCAGGAATTGACTAGAGTTCTGTAAAAGTGGCTCAGTAGCTCTCTCAGAGTTAACTACATAGATTAGGGTGATGAATTTAGGCTGTTACTCAGTTCTTGTTAATTTTAGAGGAAGGTAGTAAAGGATATCTGATTTTGCCATATAAATCAGTAGTAAAATGATGGATTTAGGCATACTATCTCATTTAAAGAAATCATCTGTGGCCATCTAGTAGCTTGTAAGTTAAAGTTCCCAAGAGAGGACAGAGAAAGCAGAAGAAAGGAAGACATAATAAAAATATCGACAACTTACTACTCCATAACTGTTTATTAAATGCTTTTTAGTGACATGCTCTGTACTAGGTGCTATTTATACACTGGAAAACAAAATATATTTCTTTGGCTTTATGGAACCTACAATCTAGTGTGGAAGATAAGTAATAAACCAACAAAAATCAAATTAATGTAGTTAACAATTTTGATAATTACATGAGGAAAATAGTACAGGGTTTTATGAGAGAAATACTGATTTAATTTGTATTAGAGGATAAAGAGAGCTTCATAAAAATATTTTAGCAGAAATCTGAAGTATGAGAAAAGTTAGATAAAGGCAGAAGTGTGAAGGTAGAGGTGGTGTGGATTATGTCATGAAGAGAAAAGACCCTATGTGAGGAAGAGTTTCAGGAACTGAAATATTCCCTGAGCTGTGGACTATAGTAAATTAATTACAGGGAAGAAGGAGCCAAATTGATGTTGAAGAGACGGACTCAGGTCTTAGTATGCCATGTTGAGGGTTATAGATTTAATTTAAAATGCAATAGGAAGGTACTGAAAGATTTAAATTAGGATAGTGACATGCTCTGATTTGTATTTTCACAAGATCATGGCGACTGCTACGTAGAGACTGGGGAGTGTACAAATTAGATGATTAGTTAAGATGGTGGTAGTGGGGCTGGAGACGAATGTTATAATGCTTGAATAGGAAGATGTGATTAGATGGGGGTGTTTTAGGAAGTGTGAATAATGACTTGCATATACTACTCTTGGATGGAGGTACCATTTGCTGAGATGGGGAAGTGTAGAGAAGGAATAGAGTTTTGGGGTGTTGGGAGGATATCCAGTAGTTTCAGACATGTTTAGTTGAGATATTTGGGAGGTATATATCAAGTGGGAAGTTGAGTATATGGTCTGTACTCAGTAAAGGTGTCTAGGCTTACAGACAGGTACTTCTGATTAGTGAGCTTTTGGCTGTTATTTAAAGCCCCGGAAGAGAATGGATGTAGGGAGAGAGTGAAGCATGAGAAGGGGAAGGCTCTCATTGAAGGACTTCTGTAGAACATTGGTCGTACCATTAGTCATCAGAGTCCTTTAGAAGGCTTGATTGCTGAGCCTGACCTCGAAAGCTTGATTCTTCATGTCTGGGTGGGATCCATAATTTGCATTTCTTCGAACTTCCTCACTGGTGCTGATAGTGCTGGTCCAGAAACCACACTTTGAGAAACAGTAATTTAGAATAGGCAATGAAGACGGAAAAGGAGCTGCCAGAGAGGTATGAGGAATACTGGGAGAATCCGATGCCTAGAAACTTCAGAGTATTTCAAAAATGGGTGAGGATCAGCAGTTGTGTGTCACTGAGGAAGTTATCTTACTTGATCACATTTTTTTTGGCCAGGTATTTGCAATTGTCCTTGCTCTGTTCTTAACCTACCTTTTAAATCTTCCATGTGGTTATTTCTAAATAATACTCTGCTCCAGCCACAATGTGTTCTATTCCCTGTTACTCCCTGACTGAATATTGTAATTGCCTATCACTCTGCCTTTGCCTCTGTAATCCTAGCTTTCTAACTGCTGGTTATGATCACTCCTTTCTTCCTGTGGACATTTGTAGCTGTTTGCTTTTTTCCTCCTTATCACATTTAATCTTTCTTGAGATACAATCTTGTAAGCACTTGGTAATACTAAGGTGGTTAATTATTGTTCCTGTTTCATCTCCCCTAGCAGATGGTAAAATTCTTGGGGCTAGAAGGATTCTGTAGTAGTTGCTGTTGTATCACACACATTGCCTTGCTCTGTATCATGGCTATTCAAATACTTTTCAAAAGCAATGATTTTTTGCCTTTTTTTTTTTTTTTTTTTTTGGAATAGATGGAGTTCTTCAATAGAATTTAAGATGTAATTTTCAAATTGAAAAGCACCAATGGAAGGCTTTTTGGTTCTTGTCCTATTGAAGGTCTTCTACTTAGGCCAGGAGACTCTGAATTTGGTGAAGACAAAGTTTGTTGAAAGCAAAGTGTCATTTCACTTAGCCTCCTTGAAACAGCAAAGAATAACCTAGATGCCCTCTTATAGTCATTTTTCTCTGTTAACATATTTTTCTTGATTTAGCAAAGGTGGCTGAGTTAAAGGAAGAAAAATATTGTTACATGCAATTATGAAATTGTTTTATTTTCTATAGTTAATTTTGAGAGCCCTTTAGTTGGTGAGCTTTTTGAGGGCAAGGTCAAATCCTCAGTTTTTGTCCAATAGTTTCTTTAGTTGTTGAATTCAATAACATGCAGTTAATATCTGTTATGAAGATTAATAGATAATGTGTGATACTAACAAGATAGTGTGTGACAATACCTAATAGTACCTAACAGACAATGCCAAATCTCTCAATAATTACGAGTCAATTTTAGGTTCAGATTTGGTTTTAAGCTTTGAGTGAAATATGATTCTGGAATTGTAACTTGCTTTTAAAGTAGGTATTACATTTATCCTGAATTAAGTATCACATTTATATTTGTAAAACAACTGAATCATTTAATTGGATAACTATTATATGGCATAGAGCCATAGATAATTTTTAAGTTAAAATCAATTATGTAGAATTTTGACTTGATAGCAGCATGTACTTTCACAATAAAATGAAAGTAATTTGCAGCAAAGGACATTACATAGACACATTACATGCTTCTCTTTTAGGTTGTTTATGTTATTGTTAGGTAACTAGTCAGACATGAGTGACAAGGGAGAACAAAGGAATAGGGGGGCCAGTTTAGAGACTGCCCAAAGAATATCCCAGTGGTCAAAGTTACAGCAGCCAGGTGTCAATCAAAATGACCTCGCTTGCCAATCAGCTAGGAATGCCTTTGGAACCACCCATCAGGGCCCAGATATAAGGCAGACATTCCTGCTTCTGGGCCTTTTTGCCCTTCCAGGTTTTCTGCCCTTCAGAGCTTCCTTCCCTTTTTGCCCTTCTGGGCTCTCCTTTTTGCCTTTTTGGATTCTCTTTTTGGTGACATTTTGTGGCCTTTTGGCCCCTTTGTATTTGTTGCAGTGCTGGGACCATGTGCCTCTTTGGGGTGTTCTTTGTCTTTCTAAAATATACTTTTAATAAAACTGTTAAATCTCAATGATTTGTGATTCTTCCTCATTTGAGGAGGAACTGAGGAAAATGCTAACTTCATGTTTTCGCTTTTATCCCTCTTCCTTCTCCCATTTCCATTGGGGCAACATCAAACTCCTGTCAGCCAACGGTGACATTGTCATTGTAGGAATAGCTCCTAGGATGTAATTTTGATTGTCCATTGATATATTTTTTTCTTAGAGGTGGCAATTTTAGTCAATGACAAGATAGTAACACTAAAAACAATTGCCAGTTTTGAATGTTTCAGAAAAATATAGTGGAAATTATACATTTATCTCCAGTAAATTGCACTAACATGTCAAATTTCTTAGCTTTTAGCTGTAGTCAACTTTGATTAATACTGACATTCTCATGCTGAACAGATTGGAAAAGTTGTCTTTGGTTATTTAAAAAATTGTGGAAATAATTTAGTATTTTTTAGTATTTTTTTTTTTTCCCATCATGGGGTCACAGAAGGGAAAACTTGAAAAGGTCCTTGATGTTATTAGTATTAAGGAACATATTAGAAGGTAGAATTGATGTCCATCCTTACATTGATTCTGGGTCTTCTTATTTAATGTACTTTACTAATCTTACATATTATCTTGGTTCTCTTTACCCCTTCTCTCCCATTTTTTTTTCATCAAAACTTGAAGTAGAACATATACATATTAGAACACATTTGCTGTCTATCAAAATGATTAAAACTTTGACTTGGAATTCTGATTGAGAGTCCTGAATGGCGATTTCACAGCTACATAAGGTTTCATCTGCAAGGGGATTGAGACTGCTTATTCCTTGTTTTATCCTGTATCCATCTAGTGAACCATTCATCTACCCACAAGTCTACTATTATTTTTAGGGGACTCATTTGGGAATTGAGTGGTTAATGACTGAGCTGTTTTAGATAGTTGGGCACTTAGTTAATTTGGAGATTCTCTGTGTGTATCATCTTTGCAAATGAGATCAGTCAGCACATTTCTGCTAACAGTTTCATGTCTCAGCAGTAAAGTGGTTGTCGGTTATTAGGCCTTTCCACAGAGAGACTGTGTTTTTGGAATTTTTGGTTTGTCCTGGTTTTGTAGAATTCCAGTAACACTAAGGACATAGTTTGGGATGCAACCTTTAGAAAGGCATTTTGCAATAGATATTGTTTTAAAATAAACAGTCGTTGCCACTAGTTTACCTGTTTTAACATTTTGTTAAATCTTTGAAATGGTGCCTTCTTGGAGGCAACTTTTAAAAGAAGAGGCAAACTTGAAGTTGGGCCAGCTACTAATCCTAGTCCTGCCACTAAGATTGTGACATTTTGACCTCGGTTTCCTCAAGAAAAAATGAGGATAAAGATGAATCTGTAACCTCTTTTTCCATTTTAGTATTCTCTGATTCTGTCTATAAAATGGATTCTCACTGTTCCCTCTGGTGAGAGACGAGCATGGGGAAGGAGAGATGAAGATGAACAGTTTTGGTATTGACCATAATGAAAGGATTGTGTGTGATTATCATGCATTTGAGTTCTTTGGCAAACTTCACTATGGGTTAGCTATTTATTTTTTATACTAGAGTATAGAATTATTTCTTAATCACTGAGAAAAAGTCTTTTCTAAGAAGTTGCCTGTGTGGTACCCTTTGAGAAAAGTTGATAGGTGCTCAAATAAAATTGTGTGGCTTTTTAGAGTACTATTTAGTTTCAAAGGCTATGCCATCTTTATCACAATAATTTGTGTTCTTCAGGTGACTCATTTGTAAGATCTGTAATTTGGAGGGTTTCTGGAAGTAAAGAAACTTTAATGCTTTTCAAGTTTTTCTTTGGAAAGTACATATGAAGAAGAGTTAATAGTGAATTTATGGATAGAAAGTTTACTTATGATAAGTGTGAAAAATTAATTACTTTTTGTTTCTAGTGCTTTCAGCTCTAGTTTGGGTCCTTAACACCTTTTAAGAAAGTTATATTCTCATGTGGACCATTCTATTAGACTTTTTACTGACCAAATCAATTCTCGTAGTTCTTCCAGTTATTCTTCCTGAAATGGACCTCTGATCATGTCACCCTCTTAATTGCCTATCCAAGTAAAATACAAACTCATTATCTGGGGTTCAAGGCCCTCTGTAGTGTGACCCCAGCCCATCTCTCCATCCTTGATCTTTTGTTCTAACCCTATATGTGTGTATTGCTGCCCATGTACTTGGTATTTTCTGCACTTCTCTCATGCTTTCTCATTCCTGTTTTTCCGCTTATGTTGTTACATTTGCTTAGAATGTACGCACCTGCCTTCCCTGTGTTGAAATTGGATTTTACTGGATACATTTAAAATAGTTACTCTCTTGCAATCTTCATTTTTTCCAAGAAACTCTGTTAGCTATCAAATGAGTGTAATTATGCCTTTCTTTGATGTCCTGTGTAGCAACTGTTGCTCATATTGCACTTACTTTATACAGCTTTGTTCTATTCTAGTAAAATGTCCAATAAAAGGTTTCCTCTGTTGCAATATTAAGGCTCTTTTAAGATTTGGTTTATACTTATCTTTTATCTCTTACAATGCTGTACTCATGGTAGGTACTCAGTATTGAAAAGCAGTCAAGAGATCCTGTAAGAATTTACTATAAAACAACTGGATAGCAACCATATTTGACATATCCAGCTGTTCAGTTGATAATTAGGAGCAGGTTGACCCTGTTTTTCAAGTTTTGCTTAGTTTAGCAAAACTAAGCAAACAGATAGAGGTATTTGATAATAATTTTGGTGCAGTATTATCTAAGATGGATGAAAAAATATTACCAGAATTATTTTTTGATTCCTAGCCTGTTTCATTTCTGTTATGATTACATAATCATTTGTGGGTACTGCATTGCTCTTTTTAATAGGTATGACTCTCAAAAATGTTCTAGCCTGAATTTCCTTGACCCATGTCATGTTTAAAGAAAGTCACTACTGTGGGACAGGGAGAGCAAGCTGAACAGGTCTAAAGTGTGTGCTCTCAGTACCTAATCTTAAGAAAGTAACAATATTGGAACTGTAGCTGTGCATAGGCTTTTAATGAATGAGCAATAACTGAAGTTGGTAAGATAGTTAACTGGTGATGTATGCTGTAATGTAGATCCAAAGAGGTATTCTTGTTTACTAACTAGCCCAGTTCAGATCCTAGTGAATAGTTGACTGGGTTGTTAAATCTTTGTTAATTTTTTATCTTTTAGCAAAATATTGTTAATACAATCCAAAGGAGAAATTCTCAGGGTCTCAGTCAAAATTGCTATCTATATATTTTTTAAACCAAGTGAAGCTAGCTGTTATTGATTTTATGTTCTTCAGCTCATTGAAGTGGGGACTTAAGAAATTTTGCAAATCCATGGATTGTAAAAAAAAGTGTGTTTGTGTATGGCACTTTGCCGATAGTACCCTGTCCATAAGGAATATTGGAATTAAGTTTTCAAGGTGCTATGTGAATCCATAGTATACAAAATTGGATGTAATTCATGTCCCATGCTTTTTTAGCATGAGAAACTCCTATTTACAGATTCAAAGTTTACATTTGTTTTCATCTTAGAGTGTTGGCTGTCTTTCTTGATAAAGGCCACATGTATTTTAAAAAGTTATGGTGGGCCACTATGGATATTGTGAGGTCCATTCTATTGATACTTGCCTTTAGAATCTAAATATAGGGATGGGGGTTGTGGGTGCTGTATAAGAATCTGAATTAAGGGTAAGACCTTCTCAGCTTCCTTGAAAAAATATCCTAAATATTATAGTAACTGGAGTTTGTATTATTGGAATAACAATCTTTATTTTAAAATGCTAGCGTGTCATTAAATCTCCCATAATTGTAGCAGTTATCTAATTTTAGTTCCCTTATTTAACTGTGAAAAAGTAAAGGATGAACCCAAAGTCACACTGTTGGTATTGGTTGTGGTGGGCAGAATTTAGGTCCCATGACTTCAGTCTAGCAGTCTTTCCACTAATTGGCTCCTGTGCACGTACAGGCCTTTGATTGGAGTGGGGACTTCAAGCATGCTTAAGAGACTAGGACTTATAATTTTCTGGAGGCAGCTGGAATATTAATGTATACCTGAGGAGTCTGAGGTGGAAGGGGTGGGTATTGCCAAACATTTTTGAGTTAAAGCTTTCAACTACTTTGCCCTTTCCTAAGGCCATCAAATCATATGCTACAGTTGTATAAGATGTCAGGATTAATATTAAAAAGTTTAAAATTGCACCTTCCCCCAAATTAGTCTGTCATCTAAATCTAGAAAGGTCCAGTTCTGAATGAATTAATGTATTTGTGAACTGTAAAGTAGGTAACAAAATCACATTACTTTAGCTTCTTTGGTTGAATCTAGCATAGATATATCTGTGGTTATCTAGGACCTCCTGTAGGGTGAAAGGAAAGTGAAAAAGGGAAGAGAAATAGCTAAATTCTTATCCTACACTTCCTTCTGTTTTGATTTCCAGTTTCTGAGAACTTTAAGGCTTGGAGTCTGATGTGTACTAGCAAATCCTTTTTTGCATTTCATGTAATAAATTTGTGCTACATTTATTCAAAATAAAAAGAAACAAGGTTCTTTCAAATTTTTATTAGATGTAGCACAAATACATTTGACTTAAACATAGAATAATAAACTTCCGAGTCTTTGCAATGAAATAAATTCTGTGGCGTCTTAAAACAATTTTCTTAAAAACGACCTGACGTTATTTCTGTGATACATGTGGCATATTTTTGTACACATGCAAGTAAAAAGTTAAAATACAGTGATGCTTGTTCTATGATTTAAAAATATTAAGAGAAAATTTATTACTATTTATTAAACTGTGGAATTATTATCAAGAAGCATTTATCTAGTATCTTTTTCTAAGTAGAGAGCTTTTTAAAGAAATTGAGATAAAGTTGGCATGTATTAGTTTCTGGTGTATAACATAATGATTTGATTCAATATTGGTATGTATTATGAAAATGATCACCACAATAAGTCGTTAACATCCATCACCACACGTAGTTAAATTTTTTTTTCTTGTGATAAGGAATTTTAAGATCTACTTTCTTAGTAACTTTCAAATACAAAGTATTATTAACTATAGTCACCATGTTGTGCATTACATTCCTAGGACTTAGAGCTTTTTTATAAGTCAAAAGTGTAACCCCTGCCAACCCCCAGACTACCTCTAATATCTGTCTCCTTTACTTCCAACTTTAAAGGCTATGCTCCTGATTATCTTCTCATTCCCCATTCCTTTCTTTGTCAGTTTATATAATTTTTCTTTTATTTTCTACTTGTTCCTTAATACTTACTATATCTGATTCTCACTCAGCAGATGAGCCTGTTTGTTTCTCTCATCTTAAAAGATAACACAAACAAAAACAAATGTTCTGTAATTTTTGTTTCCTGTCATTAATTGACTTCTCAAAGAATAGGCTTCAGTAATGGTTCTCAAAGTGTGATTTCATGGGTTCCATGAGGAGGGGTTCCCAAGACCTCTTAAAGGTATCTATCAAGTCAGAATTATTTTCACAGTACTACTGAGGCATAATTATCTTTTATACTGTATTGGCATTTACACCGGTGGTTCAAAAGAAGTCGTTGTCGTGGTTAAAACTGTGACTACCTTAACATAAATCAAAACATTTGGCACCAAACTGTATTAGTAGTCATTGTATTTATTCTTCACAGTTACATGCATTTTTTAATTTTTTAAAAGCCATTTTCCTTTAAGAATGTCTTTGATGAAAGAGTAAAACATTTTTTATCAATCTTGGCCCTTGAGTACATGTCTTATTTTGTTTGTTTGTTTGCTCATTCATTCATTCCACCTACAGTACCTGGTCTTCCTAGGTGGTCTCCCATGCAGGTACTAACCAGGCCCAGCCCTGCTTAGCTTCTGAGATCAGATGAGATTGGGCGTGTTCAGGGTGGCATGGCCATACACTTGTTTTTATTTTTTTGATTGTGGAAAAATATACAAAATTTTCCATTTTGACTTTTTAAGTTTATAGTTAATGAGCATAAGTACATTGACATTGTTATGCAGCCACCGTTACTATCCATCTCCAGAACTCTTTTGTCTTCCCTCTGTTTGCATTAACCTCTAACTCCCTATTACTCCTTTTCCCCAGCCTTTGGTAACCACTATATTCTACTTTCTGTCTTTATAAACTTGATTGTTCTAAGTACCTCATGTAAGTGGAATCATAAAATATTTGTCCTTATGTGTCTGACTTATTTTACTTAGCATAATATCTTCAAGGTTCATTCATGTTGTAGCATTTATTAGAATTTTTAAGTCAGAATCATATTCCATTTATGTGTATATCACATTTTGTTTATTCATCTTTAATGGACACGTTTTGGTTGTTATCACATTTTGGCTACTGTCAATAATGCTGCTATGAATGAGTGTACAAATATCTGCTCAAGACCCTGCTTTCATTTCCTTTTAGTATATACCCAGAAGTGGAATTGCTGGATTATATGATACTTCTGTGTTTAATTTTTGAAGAACTTCAATACTGTTTTTCATGGTAGCGGCACCATTTTAAATTCCTACTAGCAATGCATAAAGGTTCCAATTTCTCTGCATCCTCACCAACACTTGTTTTTTTTTTTAAATACTCACCCTGATGGGTGTGAAGTAGGATATCATTGAGGTTTTGATTTTCATGTTAAATATCATTTTAAGTGCTTTATTGGCCATTTGTAAGTACACAACTTTTTAATGTGTGAAGAAATGGGAAGCGTACATAGCACTTGCTGCTTAATGAAGTGTGGTAGTGTTGATTGAGGAAAAGCACTTGGGTGATTGAGCTGTGTCTTACAATAGTCGTCCCTCCCCTCCCCCCCACAGAACACCATTTTTATTTGAAAGAATGACTGATAAACTATGATTTTTCTTTTAGATCTGGGTATTTGGCAGACATTTTCTCAAATAATGAAATGAGCTTGTCACTTCAAGGGAAACAAAAGACAGGTGTTATAAATAATGGAATATGAACTTTCAAAAAAAAAATGAGAGTTTTAGAAAACTTATATCTGGCATTGTGAATTTGGCAGCTTCTCATTACTTGAAGGCTTTTATGAGGGGATGATAATAGTAACAAATAGGATTTTTTTTAAAAAAACTGTATAATAGAAGATCTCTTTAATTCACTGAACTGATATTTTCCAAATGCGTGATGTTACAAATGCAGAGTACAAGATTGACCATTGGATTTTAATGTAACAGTGCAAAAAATTGTGTAGTTTTAGATACCAAATTGCAACTAACCTTTAAAAAACTACTAATTGTCATGTTTTGCTATAATAGCAGAGACTGTTGATAGTTATCTGAAAAGACTATTAAGATAGCCTTTGTCTTTCCATCCGCTTATTATGTGTAAGGCTAGATTTTCCTCATATGTTTTATTCAGACAAAATAATATTTTACTGGAGATTTACTGCAGAAGCAGATGTGAGAATCCAACTGTCTTCTACTGAGGTAATTATTATTAAAGAACTTTGCAAAACTGTAAAACGTCATTCTCTAAATTTTTGTTTTGAAAAATAATGTTTGTTCATAAAGATGTTATTTGAGTTGACATCTAATGTGTTTATTATTTTAAATAATAATGAATTAATACATTTAAAATAATTAAAAAATCTCAGTTATAATTTTTAATATGGTAAATATCGATTGATATAATCCACATAAAAGAGAATATCTAGGTATACACTGTGTAATCTAGCAAAATTGTCTAATACAGTAGCCATTTGAAGCATGTAGCTACTACTAAAAATATACTTGGGATTTCAAAGCCTTGATGTGAAAAAAAGAATGTAAAAGATCTCATTAATATTTTTATAATGTTGATTACATGTTGAAATAATAGTGTTTTGGATATATTGGGTTAAATGTATTATTAAAATTCACTGTTTTTAACTCTTTGAATGTAACTACTAGAAAATTTAAAATTACATATGTGACTCACATTATATTAGACATATTGGACAATACTGCTCTACAGTGTGCAGTTTATTGTGTAGATGCTACACTTTGCATTTGGGGTTGTTCACCTGGAGTTCGTAGACATCCATCCATGTGTATTTTTCTCAAAAGAGGGCTTATGACATTCATTATATTCTCAAAAGGACACACAGACAAAGAAAAGCTAGGAACTGCTGTACAATTTGTAGACAACTCACCTGAGTTGCTGCTTGTAGTTACTTGGGCACTGCTGGTGGCTTGGATCTGGGGAATCCCTTTCTCAGGTAGGTTAGGCAAAATCTGTGGTGCTAGTGGTCTAGTGAGATGCTGCTTTGGCTTCTCAAGTTGGAACCCTGAACGAATATTTCCATAGAAATATTTTTATAGACATGAGGTGTTACGGTACTAATAGTACTAGACTGCAGGTTGACTTGAGAACCTAATTATCATATGTAGGTTTATTTTTGTGGGAAAATACTTTGAATGCCAAGGATTAGATTTAGAAGCAGTCAGAACACAATCTACTATTAAATCAGGGTTTTCATACACTTTGGCTGGGAACCTGATCAAATGAGTAAATTTTTTAATTTGAATATTCATAGAGATTGAGAATAAAATATTATGTGTGTGTTAAAGTGATAATACATCCCAAAGATGAAATAACAGGATGCTTGCTTACTCTTTAGCCCTAATCATAAGTGAGATTTTATAAACAAACTACTGAATAGGGGGATATATGAATTAAGTGGTTGTATGTTTAGTTTGAGTTAGATCTGTGATGCTGTTTAGGTAATAGATTCTTGGCTTATGTTGTCCTTATCAAGAAAAGCTTCCTAAAACAATGAAATTTCAGGGCCTTCTTGAATGAAGAGAGAATGCTGGATTAAGGGTATTCCAAACATAATTATTTCATTAACAACCCTTTTTCAGTTATATTTTCTGTAGAGTTCATCACAGTATGCCATAATAACTTATTTTTGTCTTTCTCCCCAAATTGACTGTAAATCACACATATAGTGTCCTACTTAAAATGTATTTCAGAGGTTAGCACAGCCACTTATTAAAATTTGTTGACAAAAAGAACACAGGAAAAGCCACCATCTGATGATTAATTAGTTTGGGTGAGATGCAAATGTGGTAAATAGGAAAAGAGAACATTGAAGGCTGTCTGAGAAAGTAGGTGATGAGTTGCAGAGTACGAGATGTCGAGAGGAACTTGGGAAAGTTGGTGTGGGTCTTTGTACTTAACAGTTGTAAGGCCAGGGAGTCCCTTGGAGAGGTTAGCATATGCTCAATTTGAGAAGAGACATTTAACAGTAATATATAAAAATTGGCTAAAATTGAATGTTTTTTGAAACCTGATATTCTGGTGAGAAGGAAGTTGTGAAATGGGTGAGATGATTGAGACCTAATACCCAGGCTTTGGATTTAAGAATGAAAGGGTTTTGAGATGGAAGAAAAGGAGAAAAAAACTAGTATTAGTAGAAAACTATGTTTGTATGTAGTCCCTTTGAGTTCTGCCAAAAAATCACCAAAAACATTAATTCTAAAATCTGACTTTTCCACTGTAGGAGAAAAAAATGGGGATAAGGGAAGAGAAAAGATACTGTGACTGAAAATAAAGTCAAAAATAGTGATTTCTTTGCAGTCTCATGGATGGAATATGTGATGAAGGGTTCTCAGGACTGGTGATAGAGCAGAGAAGTTCAAGAGAAATATGTGTGGCTTTTACTTGCATAGCTGGTTTGTTTTACATGTATTAATTTTATACATTGTAGTTTTGGGGAGTCTTATTCACTAACACGCTGCTTTTCGAGCTCTGATAAGTAGATGAATCTCACATGGGGATTTATTAAAATAGTCTGATTCAGTACATATGGTTGGGGCCTGAAGTTCTGCATTATCAGCAAGCTTTCAGGTGATGTTAGTGCTGCTGTTTCCACAGATCACATTCTCTTTTAGCTGGTCTCCAAAGAAGGAGAGAAAAAAATATCCCCCAGAGCGATCAAAGTAGTTCATGATGAGATCAGCTTTGTTAGTGGTCTTTAGATTGCTCATTAGTAAATAACAGAACTAATGCAAAGGTGCTTAAACTTCATTTGGGGTGCTTATTGAACAGACTTCTGGATTTATATCTCAGAGATTTAATCCTAGGTTTAGAGAAAGGTCCAAGAAACTTCAGTTTTAATAAGCACTCTACATAATTGCTCAGGGTTGGGATTTTGATGGGCATTATATGAAAACTGTATATTAACCTGGAATTGGAGGTGGGGAGGGGTTAGCATTTTGACAGTGTCAAGTATTCCTTTCCAGGAACATAGCATGTCCCTCCCATTTTATTAAAATCTTTTATGTGTCTGAAGGTTTTTTTTTTAAAAAATGTGGTACTGTTCTGAAATTTTAATTGTCTTTATAGACATTTCTAACAGATAAAGTATCAATGATAAACATTATTTTATATTGATCTTTTGACAGAGACTTGTAATTGTCTAGAGAGCTTTCTCCTGCATTGCCAAATTTAATGTGTTCAACAATTTTTAAGTAGACAGAGCAACAGCACTGTGACCTTTTTTACAGAGAAGGAAGCTGAGGCCATGTACCCATAGAAGCTAGTTACATGTACAGCTTCAGGAAGGGGATGTAGAGGAACAGAATTTGGAAAAAGGTTTTTTTGTTGCGCATTTCAATAAAAGTAGTAAAAAATAATTTTTTGAATTTCATATTTCTTTAAGAATCTAATGAAAGTTATATAGACCCTTTCCTCAGGAAAATTTACATACACTCAAATATTGCAAAAGATTGTTTAGAGTGTAAAACATTATATAAATTACCCTTATACTCCTTGATGTTTACAATTAAAAAATGAAATTCCAGGATTTGTATTTTAGTAACAGATAATAGTGGCTATAAATACTTATGGTATGCATGAAAATCTTGAGAAATGAAAGTGTACAGATAATTTGTTTCTAACCTATATGAAAACAGTTGTTTCATTAGAGGGGATTCTGGTGCTGATTCAAGTGTGTGTGTGTGTGTAAAGAGTTTTATGTACGAGTTTTCTCAGTTTGATTGGTTTTTCTATCAACAGTAGTTAAAATGTTTGTAAGGCTGTGTTTAGTCTTAACCTCTGAGTACGGAGAAGATTTTAACCAAAGTCTTCCCTAGTGCCACAGATGGGTTACAGGCATGCCCAAATGATTCCCCCTCAGCCTTCAAAGTGGCCCTGTTGTGGTTGGAGGTCCCTGCCGGTCATCTCAGGCTGAAAAGACTCCATTTACCCAGGGTGCTGGCCAAGTAGTTGGAAAGCATTGAGTTGGATAATAATATTGGCTGGTTTTCCATTAGTAAGATAAATTGTATTCAGTCAATGGACTATTAAGCCCAGGGAATGGTGGAGGTTGGTAAGAAGGATATGCTCTACTCTACTGACAGGCCTAATTAATCAGAGTAGACTTGACCTGTCTTTGAAAAGGAGAACTTACACAAGCTTTCTTTCAGTTTGAGTCTTGTTTGTGTTTAGTAACATTGAGATAAACTGATTTGAAACATTGTAGAGTTTGCTAAGGTTTACACAGAATGTTTAAATATGTATGTTTTCAGAGCCAAGGTTTTGGTATCAGGCCTTGAAGTGATAGATAATGGTTTTCTGCTGATACATTGGCCCTGTGCTGGGATTTTTCTCAGTAGTCCCCTTCTCCCCCTTCTGAAGTAATTACAGAAGGCGCTGTGTTTATTGGCATACTTAAGATTGTTATACAAAGTGCATGCATAAGCATGGACCTGTTAGGGCCAGAATAGTGATAAAGGATAGTGCAAGAGGGGTTAACATATCCTGTCAGTAAACTCCATATCTTCTGAGACTTAAAAAAGGTTTATCTTACTTGGATTGGATGATGTAGAATTACCATGCATCCTAACTTCCTCATGTACATTTAGTAGTACAGTTTTCAATGTTTTTTGTTTGCTAACCATAGACTGTTGTGTATGACTTTAATTCTACTTTCATGAACTAAATACTGGAATGTAGTTATGTGTGCAAATTGTTTAGTGTCAAGTTAGCTTAATTTCCATGTGTTCTAAAAAATAGGTTGTGCTTCTCAGCGATAGAGAAATATTTTAATATTTTAAATTGAAATGGCTTGAACTGAAGCTTTCTTCAAAACTTTGAAATAGAGCTAGTTTTCTTTAATAAAAACATAATTTATAGTATAAAGTAAATATCTAAATTAAAAGTGGCAAACAACGCATAGTAAATGGCCTTTAGATTGAATTGCCTTAGTTATAAGAAGTATCTGAATGTAATACATACTAAAATTATTAACAGGTTTTTGGGGGATGAATATATTTTAAAAACCTTGTAGCGTATTTCAAAACAGTTTTTGAAATAAGTGAATTTTCTTTTAATGTCTTTTCAAATAGTAGTCATCCAAAATATTTTAAGGTGAAGTTAGAACATTCCAAAATGCTCATTGAGCAGTTCTTCCTTTACCTAGTGTTGGTGTTTCACCTGTCCTTTATTCCCCCACAGTGACTCTATGTGACAGATCTATCTACAAACATAATTCCCCAATCTCTCAATAGTCCAGGCTTCCTTGCCTCTGTTGTAGCCATAATACCAAACTATCAAAATGTATTTTAAAACATATAAAAACTTGAATTTCTCATCAATGACCTATTTGTCTTGATTGAAAGGGGAGCCCACACATAGTCACCCAAGTGAGAATCTAGAGCTTCATTTGTCGTCTCCTTTCTATGAATAATGTTATTATTTATTTCCTGGGCTATTGAAGTAGGGGCGCACGTGTGTGCATGTCAGACGTAATAGAGAAATAATTTTTCTTTATAAAATAATCCAACAGTATAGATACGGCAAAAGTTCTTCACCCTTACGTCTTCCCATTCCCCTCTTATTTTAATGGCCTTCCTGTATCCTTTTGAGACTTTTTTTTTCTTACTGAAATACCTTTCTGATTTATCTCCTGCTTCTGCCCATGACTCCTGCAATCTCTTTAAACAATGCTTGCTAATTATCTTTAAAAAATTTTTCTTGTTTCATTTTGGACTGACTGAGGTTCTCTTTCCGTCATTTCATTTTTCCTCTCTTTTAACTGGAAATTACATACTTTACTTCTTGTACTTCAGTAGTTAACACAAGACTAAAGTTACATCTATATGCCTCACAAATATAAGCCTAGAATGTGCTACCTCCTATCACCAACATTCTCTCCTCCTGATTTATGATATTATTGTCCAGGATTTTGCATCTATACTTTAATCTACAAATTAGACATTATGCTTATTGTTTTACAAGTCAGTATTTAATACCGATCATCTTTGTTCATCATTCTTTCTCATATGTTATACCTTTCATCTTGGCTCTCAGTTACCTTCATTTTCTAAAACCTTCCTTTAAAGTTCTTTTAGCAAAGGTCATTTCGTCAGCCTTAAAAAATCTTTATCTCGTCTTCATTCTCAAAAGAGTTTTTTTTGGTAAAGAATTGTCGGCAGATAGTTACTTTCAATATTTTGAAGGTACCATTTAACTACCTGCTCTTTACTGTTGAGAAGTTGATAATCACACTAATTGTGGGTAATCTGCTTTTTCTCATTGGTGGCTTTGATATCTTCTCTTTGGTCCTCTACTCTTTCACTGTGATGGTATGAATGTGCATTTCTGTTGTTCTATTTTAGAATTCTTGAGTTTTCTTAATTTGGTGGTTGGTGTCTTTCATCAGTTCTGGAGAATTCTCAACCATATCTATTCTAATAATGCCTCGTCCCAGTCCTCAATTTTGATGACCTCTTAATCCCTTTGAATACTCTAATTTTCTTGTTTTTGTTTCTTTAAACATGTGGAACATAGTTTTTTAATATTTTGTGTTTGGTAAATCTAGTATGTTTTGTTTTTTTCAAGTCTCATTGTGTAATTGGTTGTTTCTTCTGACTGTTGTTCATGGTGGTTGCTTTCTTGAATATTCAGTGATTTCCTTCTTAAAATTTTTTTTTTGGTTTATTCTGTGCTCAGTTTATGGAATCTCACCAATTGGAGGTCTGAGTGCTTTCCTCTATAGAAAATTTGAGTGTATCTTTACTAGACTCGTGGGTATACTGACCGGGGGTTACTTTAAATTATCAGCTTAGTATTTTTTTGTTGATACAGGTAGTTGAATTCCAACTCCTTGAGAATTAGGGTCATGTTTAGAAAGTCTCAGGAGACTCCCACTTTATTCAGAGCCAAGGCCAAGACATGTTATCTCTTTGGTGTCATCTGCAGGGTGGATTGGTTTTTATTTTACATTGAGGGTGAAGTGCTTTTCCTACCTCAAAGTTATGCATATATTTTTCCAATGTTTTCTTTTAAAATCTTTAAGCCATCAGAGTTATGTTTGATGTGCTGTGGGGTAGAGATCAAATTCCATTATCCATCCCAGTTGTTCAGGAAAAATGTAATTGACTAACTTATCTTTTTCCTAATGATATGTAATATCACTGATGTCATTTATCCCTTTTTTATAGTTTTGATACATAAATGCTTCTGAGTTTTGCTCTGTTTTTCTGTGGTCATTGTTTATTTCTATGCCATTTTCATATAATCTTATCAAAATTTATAGTCTTGATAATTGGTAAAGTGACTAACCCTACTATTTCATCTTATTCCTTTTAAAAATCGTTAGCTATTCTTAATTCTTCGCACTTCCATGCGAATCTTAGAATTGCTGAGATTTGATTTCATGAGAAACTATTACAATTTTTATTTGAATTGCACTGAATTTATCAAATACCGTGTGAGAAATTGAAACTTTATATTATGGAGGCTTCTTTTCCATTAAACGAACAAACTAACTCCACTTAGTTAAGTTTTCGTTGTCTTATATTAAAGTTTTTTAAATTTTTCTCCTAAAGCTTTTATGCATTTTCTATTTGTTATTCCTAAGATGCTTTTATTTATTTTTTATTGCTATTATAAATGGAATCTTTCCTTTTATCCCATTTTTCTTTTGATTGTTCTTGTACAAGAACATAATTACTAGGGAATTACTTCCTCATGCATATCTGATGACTATAAGCCTTTGCTTAAAATTTTTTTTATGGTTTCTTCATGTCCTGCAGGACAAAGTTCAAATATCTTAGCAATGACCTTTTATGATAGAATCATGTCTAACTTTATTACTTCATATTTTGGGACTTGAGCTTCAGCTATGTGGAGCTAGTTGTAATTCCTTGGACATATTCTGAATTTTTAAAATAAGAACTTTATTGAGATATAATTTACATTTCATAGAATTCAATTTAAAGTATACAAATTTGTGATTTTAGTATATTTACTATATTGAGACAGCACCACTATATTAAATCTAGAACATTTTCATCAACACCCCAAAAAGCCTTGTATTCACTGGTAGTCATTTCCCATTCCTCCTTTCCTGCCCCAAACCCTTGCAATCAGTAACTGTTTCCTATTCTGGACACGTCATGCAAATAGAATCATGTGTTATCTAACTTTTGTGTTTTATTTCTTTTAGCATGTTTTCAAGCTTTGTCCATGTTTTAACATGTATCAACATGTCATTCATTTTTATGGCTGAATCATATTCCATTATATGGGTAATACCACATTTTGTATATCTGTTCATCAGTTGATGGACATAGGGGTTTTTTCCACTTTTTGGCTATTAGGGACATTTATATACAAGTTTTTGTGTGAATCTTTTTAATTTTTCTGGGGATATTTTTATGAATAGAATTCCTGGACTGTATTGTAACTTCATGTTTAACTTTTTGAGGAGCTGCCAAAGTTTTCCCCAGTGGCCGTATCATTTTATATTCTCACCAACAATTTATGAGGGTTTTCAGTTTTTCCATATCCTTGTCTACACGTGACCTTGTCTTTTTGGTCACAGCCATCCTAGTGGTGTGAAGAGGTATCTCATTATGTTTTTGATTTGTATTTCCCTAATGATTAATAATGTTGAACATCTTTTCATGTTCTTATTGGTTATTTGTATTTATCTCTTTGGAGAAATATCTATTAAAATTTTTGCTCTTTAAAAAATTGGATTAGGTTTCTTTCTCATTCAATGGTAAGAGTTATTTATAGATTCTGGATACTAGATCTTTATCAGATATAGGATTTGTAAATGTCATCTCCCATTCTTTGGATTATCTTCTTACTTTCGTAATAGTGTTCACTGAAGAATAAAAGCTTTAAATTTTAATGAATTCCAGTTTATTTTTCCTTTGGTCACTTGTGCTTTTGGTGTCATGTTTAAAAAATTATTGCCTAATCCAAAGTCACAAATATTTATACCTGTGTTTTCTTCTAAGAGATTAAAAAAAATTTTAGCCTTTATTTTTAGGTCTTTCATCCATTTTGAGTTAATTTTTGTATATGGTGTGAGGTACAGGTCTGACTTCATATGAATATCCAGTTGTCCTAGCACCATTTGTTGAAAAGACTCTTCATTCCTCATTGAATGGTGGTGGTATTCTTGTTGGAAATCAACTGACCATAAATGTATGAGCCTGTTTCAAGACCTGCAGTTCTGTTCCATTTGTCTATATGTCTATCCATAAGCCAGTACCACACTTTATTGCACTAGCTTTTGTCATTAGTTTTGAAATTAGGAAATTTAAGTCTTCTAACTGTACTTTTCAAGATTGTTTTGGGTATTTTGGATCTCTTGCATATCTACATAAATTTTGGGAAGAGCTTGTCTGGTTCTGTGGAAAAAAGGATTTGTTAGGGATATTAGGTGTTTGTTTTATTTTTATTTTTATTTTTAAGGGGATTTGGGGGACATTACCATTTTAAGTCATTCTTCTAGTTTATGACTGAGGGATGTTTTTCCATTTATTTAGATCTTTAAATTCTTTCAATGATGTTTTGTAGTTTTTGGTATACAAGTCTTTAATCTCTTTTGTTAAACTTATTTTATTTTCAATTACAGTAGACATTCAATATTATATTAGTTTCAGGTATACAGCATAGTGGTTAGACATATGATTTAGAAGTGATCCTGCCTGATTAGTACCCACCTGACACTATACATAGTTATTACAATACTACTGACTGTATTCCCTGTGCTGTACTTTACATCCCCTTGAGTATTTCATTACTACCAATTTGTACTGGTGAATCCCTTCATCTTTTCATCCAGTTCCCCAACCCTCCTCCAGTCCAGCAACCATCAGTTTGTTCTCTGCATCTATGAGTCAGTTTTTATTTTGTTTGTTTATTCTTTAGATTCCATATATGAGATCATATGGTATTTGTCTCTGTTTGACTTATTTCACTAGCATAATACCTTCTAGGTCCATCTGTGTTGTTGCAAATGGTAAGATTTCTTTTTTCTTATGGCTGAATAATATTCCATTATATATATGAACCATAACTTCTTTATCTAATTATCTGTTGGTGGGCATTTAGGTTGCTTCTTTATCTTGGCTATTGTGAATAGTGCTGCCATGAACATAGGGGTGCACAGGTCTTTACAAATTATTATTTTGGTTTTTGGATAAATACCCAGAAGTGCCATTGCTGGCTTAAAAGGTATATCCATTTTTAATTTTTTGAGGTACTTCCAGACTGTTGTCCATAGTGACTGCACCAATTTTCAATCCCTCCAACAGTGCATGAGGGTTCTCTTTTCTCTGTGTCCTTGCCAGCACTTGTTTGTTGATTTCTCAATGATGATCATTCTGACGGGTGTGAGGTGATATCTCATTGTGGTTTTAATTAGCATTTCTCTGATGATCAGTGATGTTGACCATCTTTTCATATGTCTATTGGCCATCTGTATGTCTTCTTTGAAGAAACATCTATTCAGTTCCGCTGCTCATTTTTTTTGGATCGTTAGTTTCTTTGGTGTTGAGTTGTGTGAGTTCTTTATTAAATTTTAGCTATCAGCCTCTTATCAGATGTATCATAAACGAATATCTTCTCTCATTCAATTGATTGTCTTTGTTTTTGTTTTTGTTTTTTGTTTTTTTGTTTTTTGATGGCTTCCTTTGCTGTGCAAAAGCTTTTTACTTTGGTGTAGTCCCATTTGTTTATTTTCTCTTTTGTCTCCTTTGTCCGAGGAGATAACATCAGAAAAAAATATTACTAAGAGCAATATCAGTGAGTTTACTGGTTATGTGTTCTTCTAGGAGTTTTAGTTCTTATATGTGAATCTTTAGTTCATTTTGAGTTTATTTTTGTGTATGGTGTAAGAAGATGCTCTATTTTTATTTTTTATTTTTGCATGTTTCTGTCTGGTTTTCTCAACACCATTTATTTAATAGACGGTCTTTATCTTATTGTATTTTCTTGCCTACTTCATCGTATATTAATTGGCCATATAGGCATGAGTTTATTTATGGGCTCTCTCTTCTATTCCATTGATCTATGTGTCTGTTTTTATGCCAGTGCCATGCCGTTTTGATTATTATAGCTTTGTAGTATAGTTTGATATCAGGTATTGTGATACCTCCACCTTTCTTCTTAAGATAACCGTGGCTATTCGAGATCTTTTATGGTTCCATATAAATTTTAGGATTATTTGTTTCAGCTCTTTGAAAAATGCCGTTGGTGTTTTGATAGAGATTGCACTGAATCTATAGATTGCTTTGGGTAGTATGGACTTTTTAACGAAGTTAATTCATATCCATGAGTATGGTATATGCTTCCATTTATTCGTATCTTCTTCAGTTTCTTTCCTCAGTGACTTATAGTTTTTTGAGTACAGGTCTTTTATCTCCTTGATTAAATTTATTTCTAGTTATTTTATTTCTTTTCTGATTCAATTGTAAATGGGATTGTTTTCTTACTTTTTAATAATTTGTTATTAGTGTATAAAAATGCAACCTATCTCTGAATATTAATTTCGCATCCTGCAACTTTACTGAATTCATTTATCATTTCTAACAGTTTTTGGTGGAATCTTTAGGGTTTTCTCTATATAGTATCATGTGATCTGTGAATCATGACAATTTTACTTCTTTATAATTTGAATGTCTTTTATGTCTTTTTCTTGTCTGTTGCAATTAGGACTTCCAATACTATGTTGAATGAAAGTAGTAAAATTGAAAATCCTTGTCTTGTTCCTAATTGTAAGGAAAACGCTTTTAGCTTTTCCCCGTTGAATATGATATTAGCTGTGGGTTTGTCATATATGTCCTTTATTATGTTGAGGTATGTACCTACTGTTCCCACTTTGCTGAGTTTTCATTATAAATGGCTGCTGAATTTTGTCAAATGATTTTTCTCCATCTGTTGATATGATCATATGATTTTTATTCTTCATATTGTTTATGTATCACATTGATTGATTTGCAGATATTGAACCCACCTCGCATCCCAGGAATAAATCCCACTTGATCATTGCGTATGATCTTTTTAATTTCTTGCTGAATTTGGTTTGCTACTATTTTGTTGAGGATTTTTGCATCTATGTTTATAAGAGATATCAGCCTATAATTTTTTGCTTTGTAATGTCTTTGCCTGGCTTTGGAATCAGGGTAATAGTGGCCTCATAAAATGAAGTTGAGTGCCTTCTATCTTCTTGAAGTTTTTGTAATAGCTTGACATGGATAAATATTAATTCTTTGAATGTAAAATTTACCTGTGAAGCCATCTTGTCCAAGACACTTGTTTGTTGGGAATTTTTTGATTATTAATTAGATTTTGTTGGTAGTAACTGGTTTGTTCAGATTTTCTGTTTCTTTTTGATTCAGTCCTGGAAGATAGTATGTTTCTTTTAAGTGCACGACAGCATTTTCCAAGACAGACTACATGTTAGGCTACAAGTTTCAAGTTGGCGAATTTGTTGGCATATAATTGTTCATAGTATTTTCTTATGATCCTTTGTATTTCTGTGCTGTCAGTTGTCACTTCTCTTTTGTTTCTGATTTTTATTTGGGCCCTCTCTCTTTTTTCTTGGTGAGTCTGGTAAAGGTTTATCAGTTTCGTTTTATCTTTTCAAAGAACCAGCTCTTGGTTTCATTGATCTTTTATATTTTTATTTTTTTAGATTCTATTTTATGTCCATTTAAATATTCATTATTTTCTTCTTTCTACTGTTTGGGCTGCATTTTGCTGTTCTTTTTTTAGTTTCATTAGGTGTAGTTAGATTGTTTATTTGACATTTTTCTTGTTTCTTGCATTAGGCCTGTATTACAATGAATTTCCCTCTTAGCACTGCTTTGGCTGGGTCTCATAGATCTTGTACCATTATGTTTTCGTTTTCACTTTTCTCAAGATATCTTTTGATTTCTTTCTTGGTCTTATTGTTAACCCATTCATTATTTAGTAGCATGTAATTTAGCCTCCATGTGTTCTGGTGTTTTTCAGTTTTTTTTCTTGTAATTGATTTCTGGTTTCATAGCATTGTTGTCAGAGAAGATGCTTGACATGATTTTACTCATCTTAAATTTTTTGAAACTTGTGGCCTGACATGTAGTCTGTCTTGGAAAATGTTGTGTGTGCACTTAAAAAGAATATATATTCTGCTGCTTTGGGATGAAACACTAAAAATATCAATTAAATTGATCTGGTCTAAGGTGTCATTTAAAGCTGCTGTTTCCTTATTGATTTTTTTTTTTGGTCTGGAAGATCTATCTGTTGATGTCAGTGTGTCATTAAAGTCTTCTCATTTGACTGTATTACTGTCAGTTTCTTTTATGTCAGTATTTGCTTTATGTATTTATATACTCCTTTGTTGGGTCATAAATGTTTACTAAGTTTATATCCTCTTGTTGGATTTTTTATTAACTCCTACAGCACCTTGTATTCCAAGGTGGTCTCCCTCCAAGGCCCTCCAAGGTCTCCCAGGCCCAACCCTGCTTAACTTCTGAGATCAGATGAGATCGGGCACGTTCAGGGTAGTGTGGCCATAGATTTCCTCTTGTTAGGTTGATCCCTTTACTATTATTATGTAATGTCCCTCTTTGTCTCTTATTATAGCCTTTGTTTAAAATATGTTTTGTCTGATATAAGTTCTTTTTTATTTCAATTTTTATGAAATATCTTTTTCCATCCCTTAAATTTCAGTCTGTGTGTATTTCTATCTAAAGTGGATTTCTTGTAGACAGCATATGTATGGGTCGTGTTTTCTTAGCTCTTCAGCTACGCGATGTCTCTTGATTGTAGCACTTAATTCATTTACATATAAAGTGATTATTGATAGGTATATAATTATTGCCATTTTATTATTCACATTTATGTTCTTTTATTTTTCTTTATGTAGTCCCTTTAATATTTCTTGTAATACTGTTTTGGTAATGAAGAAATTCTGTAGATTTTTTATGTCTGGGAAGCTCTTTATCTCTCCTTCAGTTTTAAATGATAGCCCTGCTGAGTAGAGTAGTCTTGGTCGTAGGTCTTGGTTTTCATCATTTTGAATATTTTGTGCCAGTCGCTTCTGGCCTTCAAAGTTTTTGTTGAGAAATCAGCTGACAGTCTTATGAGACCTCCTTTTTAGGTAATTAACTGCCTTTCTCTTTCTGCTCTTATGATTCTCTCTTTGTCTTTACCTTTTGGCATTTTAATTATGATGTGTTTTGGTGTGGCCTGTTTGGGTTCATCTTGTTTGGGACTCTGTACTTCCTGAACTTGTAAGTCTATTACCTTTGCCAGGCTAGGAAAGTTTTCAGTGATTATTTCTTCAAATAGGTTCTCAATCCTTTGCTTTCTCTCTTCTCTTTCTGACAGCCCTATAATATGAATGTTATTACACATGATGTTGTCTCAGAGGTCCTTTAAACTATCCTAATTTTTTTTGGATTTTTTTTCCTTTTTGCCATTCTGATGGGGTGTTTTTTTGCTATGTTGTCTTCCAAATTGCTGATTTTATCCTCTGCTTCATCTAATTGTCTGTTGATTCCTTCTAGTGTAGTCTTCATTTCACTTATTTTATTATTCACTTCTGACTGGTGCTTTTTTTTATGGGTTCTATGATCTTTTTTATGTTTACTATTTCTTTGTTGAAGTTCTAAGTTTCTTAAGCATTCTAATAACCGATATTTTAAAGTCTGTTTTTGATAGATTGCTTACATCCATTTTGTTTAGTTCTTTTTCTGGAGTTTTCGCCTGTTCTTTATTTCGGGATATGTTTTTGTCTCCTCATTTTGGCTGTCTCTCTGTGTTTGTTTCTATGTATTAGGTAGATTTGCTATGTCTCTCTGTCTTGGCAGGGTTGCCTTACATAGTAGGTGTACTGTGGGGCCCAAGGGTGTAATTTCCCTGGTCATCTGAGCTGGATGTCCCTTGTGTGGGTTGTGTGTGCTCTCCTGTTGTAGTTGAGCCTTGATTGCTGTTTGCATGTCAGTTGGTGGGATTGATCCTCAAGTTTACTGGCTGTGAGGATTAGCCATGAGCACAGTTTTATGAGCTGCTCTGCAGGGCTGGTCCCACAGAATAGGATTCGTCCCAGTTGGTCCTGGTGCTTGTGGAGACCACCCTTTGGGTATGCTGCTTGTGGGGCTAATTGGGTGGTGCTTTATTATGGTCTGAAGCTGGCCACTGGGTGTGTTGGTTTGGGGGCCTCTTGGGCGGAGCTCCCGTGCAGTTCATGGTCAGTGGCTGCCTGTAATTTGTCCAGGGATACCTGGTAGGAGCTACAAAGTGATTCATGGTTGGTTATTGTTGCTTCTGGATCTGGAGATGTGTAGAAGAGGCCACACTGTGAAACAAGGCCTGCTGCCACAGTGCCGGGCCTAGGGAAGTTTTACAAAAGTCCCAGGACACCTCGAGGCCTGCCTCCACCTACTGGCTGCACATAATGCTCAGGTGCTGGAAGAGCTTCAGGCAGGGTTGCAGGGAGTCACCAGGGTGGGGCGAGTGATGTTCATCAAGTTAGTGCAAGTTTAGATTTGGTATCAGAGCTGAGCCTGGGGCTAATCAAAAGGCTCAGAGCACACTGAGGCCAACCACTGCCCATCTGGGGCCCCTGGACCCTCAAGAGTTGTCCAAGAAAGTCTGTAGCACAGGCCAACACTGGCTGTTTCCCCATGGCCAAAAAAGCCTCCAGCAGTACTCAAATTCGGAGGGATGGGATTTTAGGGAGCCACCAGGGTGGGTGAGTGGTGTTCACCAGGTTAGTGTAGATTCATATTGGCGCAGTGCTAAGCCTTGGGTCACTCAAAGGGCTTAGAGCATGCAGAGGTCAGCTGCTGGCCTCCTGGAGTCCACAGACCCTAATAGTTGTCCAAGTGAGTTTGTAGCATGAGCCAATCCTGGCTGCCGCTGGTTACCAACTTCTGAAAAAGCCTCCAGCATTGTGTGAGTTCGGTGGGGCAGGGTCCCAGGGAGTCACCAGGGTAGAACCAGTGGACTTCACCTGGCCAGTGCAGATGTAGATTTGGCCATGCTGGGGGTGAACTCAATGGAGGAAGCATGGCATCCACCCACTGAATACGTGGGAGAAAGGCTCAACATGTGGACAGTGGTGGTTGTCCCTCTAGTTTTCACCCTGAAGCCACTCAATTCAGTCTCTTCCTACATGCATCTGGCACTTCGCAAGCCACTATCTCTCTGCCAGAACCCAGTGTGAGTTCCTGCGAGTGAGAGAATCAGTGCATGGGCCCTTTAAGAGGAATAACTGGGTTTCCCACAGTCTTTTGTGTCATCTGGATGGACAAAATGCCTGCTGATTTTCACAGCCAGATATTGTGGGGACTCCTTTTTCCTGCAGTGGCGCTCCAGGCCGAGGATCTGGTGTGGAGCTGGGACCTCTCACTCTTCATGGGGGATCTCTACAGCTGAGATAACTCTCTGGGTGCAGGACTAGCCCATTTTTCATCTCCAGCCCTCTCCTACCAGTCTCAACATGGCAGCTTCTTTATATTTTTATTTGTAGGACTTCTATTAAACTAGTCTTCAGATGGTTCTTCAGGTTGATTTTTCTATAATTTAGTAATAATTTTAATGTTATGGGAAGAGGCAAGCATGGTGTTTTCATACTCCACCATCTTGACTGGAACTCTTCTTTTTTAAAATTTATTATTATTTTTTGATGTTATTGACAATAGAAGTGTTTTCTTAATTTCTTTCTTGGATTGTTCATTGATAATGTATAGAAATACAATTTAGTTTTGCAGTAATGATCTTATATTCCGTGATGTGCTGAACTTACTAACTCCAAGTGTTGAATTTTCAGGCTTTTCTATGTGCAAGATCATGTCATCTGCAAATAGAAATAATTTTACTTCTTCATTTACACTCTGAATGGTTTTTTAATTTATTTTTCTTACCTAAATTACCCTGGTTAGAATTTTCTGCATAAAATTGAGTAGAAGTGGTAAGAGCAGACATCTTGCTTGTTCTTCATCACAGGGGGAAAGCTTTCAGTCTTTCACAATTAAGTATGATGTTAGCTGTGGGTTTTTGGTAGATGCCCTTTATCACATTGAGAAAATTACCTTTTTAAAAAAATTTTTGAGTGTTCTTATCATGAAAGTGATGAACTTTTCCAGATGTTTTTTTTTCTATGTTTATTGAGATGATCACATGCTTTTTTTTCTCTATTGTATTAATATGTTTTATTACATGGTTAATTTTTTTATGTCGGACCAACCCCCATTGGGACATGATGTGTAATCTTTTTTTAAAATTTCTTTTAATATATATTCCTGGATTTGATTTGCTAGTATTTTGGTGAGGATTTTCAAGTCCATATTCATAAGTGATATTGGCCAGTAATTTCATTTCTTGTGATTTGTTTGATTTTCATAGAATGCCTTAGAAAATATTCTCTCCTGTTCTATTTTTTGGAAGAGTTTGTGGAGGACTGGTTTTAATTCATCTTTAAACATTTGATACAATTCATTAGTGAAGCCATCTGGTCCTAGGCTTTTCTTTTTTGGAAATTTTTTGAGTATTAACTCCATGTCTTGTTATAGGTCTATTTAATTTTTCTATTTCTTCTTGAATCAATTTGGTAATTTGTATCTTTGTAGGAATTCATTGCTTTTATCCAGGTTTTCTAATTCGTTGGTATAAAATTGCTCTTTTTTTGGCTAATTTAGCTAAAGTTTTGCCAGTTTTGTCAATTTTTTTTTTTTTAGAATTAATTTTGGTTTTATTGGTTTACCCTATTAGTTTTTCCATTCTTTATTTCTACTCTAATTTTTTTTATTTCCTTCCGTCTGCTTTATTTGAGTAGAATGTATTCACTTTTTCTGATTTTTAATGTGGGAGATTAGGTTATTAATTTGAGATCTTTTCAGTGTTTACAGCTATAAATTCCTCCAAGAACTTATTTTTAACTATATTCCATAGTTTTGATATGCTATATATTTTTTTTCATTTTCATTCATCTTATTTTCTCATTTACCTTGTGATTTTTTTCTTTGATCCATGGGTTATTTGAGTGTGTTCTTTAATTTCTACATATTCGTGAATTTCTCAAATTTCCTTTTGCATTTCTAGTTTTAGTCCATTGTGTTTGGAGAACATACTTTGTATGATTTCAGTCTTTTAAAATGTATTGATGCTTGTTTTATGCTTAACATATGATCTATCCTGGAGAATATTCCATATGTACTTGAAAAAGGTGCATTCTGCTGTTGTGGGGAGTGTTCTAAAATGTCTTCTAGGTCTAGTTGCTTAATAGTATTTAAGTCTTATTTTCTTATTGGTCTTATACCTACTTGTTCTATCCATATTGAAAGTTCAGTATTTAATTCTCCAACTTTTAATTGTCAATTTCTCATTTCCATTCTGTCAGTTTTTGCTTTTTGCATTTTGGGGCTTTATTTTAAGTGCATATATGTTTATAATTATATTTTCTTGATAGAGTAACCCTTTCATCTTTATAAAATGCTCTTTCTTGTCTCTAGTAACTATTTTCTTAGAGCCTATTTTATATGGTATTAGTATAACTTTTCCAGTTCTTTCTTTGGTTACTTCTTGTATGATATATATTTTACCATCTTTTAATCTCAGTTACTTGTCTCTGAGTCGAAAGTTTTTAAAACTAATTTCTGGCTCTTTATTGATATTTTCTACTTGATGAGATATCATTTTTATATAATTATATATATATTTTAGACATGATTTTCATTAGTTCTTTGAATGTATTTGTAATAGATGATTAAATGTTTTTTTCTTCTATGTCCAACATCTGTATTTCCTCAGAGACAGTTTCTCTTGACTGCTTTTACCTCCTCAATTTAGACCATAACTTCCTGTTTCTTTTCATGGCTCATAAGTTTTTGTTGAAGACTGGACATTTTAAATAATATAATGTGGCAACTCTGGAAATCAGGTATCTCCACTCTACAGGATTTGCTTTTGTTGTTTATTTTAGTGACTTTCTTGGACTGATTCTGTAAAGTCTGATTTTTTTTTTTAAATGAGTTGCCACTGAAAGTCTGCTCAGTTATGTTAGTGGTCAGCTAATGATAGGACATATATTTCCTTCCAATACTTGGAACTATTAAGTCTTTCAGCTTCTGCTGAGGGGCTTTGTATGTGTGTGTTGGCATGAATTCAATGCTCTTTACAACTGTGCTTCACCTTCACTTCCTTCTTATGCAGAGCCTCACTATCAGCCAGTATTTGCTAGGCTAGTAGTTTTTGCAGTTACTGTGGTCATGAGCTCTGTCTTTTTAAGACTACTGTGGAGTTGGGAGAGAATGATGGAAATAGGATAAATTAAAATGTCATAAGCCTCACTGTTTTTACTGAGATTCATTAATTTTTCTTGGATAAAAGCTCCTTGAATTGTTGCAAGTCTGGGTAATTTCTAGAGTCGTGAAAAAATTAACTGGCAATTTTTGCCAGTGTTCTCATTGCTTTATGAAGGAACAGATTTTTAGAGCTCATTAATTTTCTATTTTGGAAGTGCCCCCCTACCCAAATATTTTTATACCTGTTTCCCCCTCATGCTTTGCTTTACCTTTTGGGAAACAACTACAACACATTCTTCCAAGATTCAGCTCATTTATTACTTCATTAGTGACATCTTTTTTTATTTTATTCCATATACTATAACTTCTTTTTGTTACCATATGTCTTCAACATAACTCTTTTACTCTACTCATTATATTTTGTTTGTCCATACTTCCTATTAGCTTGTGGGGCATTTGAGACTTTTTATCTGTAATTCTCTAGTGTTGAAAAATCCCTGGAGATGATCTGTAGTTGTTAACATAGTTTTACAAATGAGACTGAGGCCTAGAGGGATTTATGACAGTAAATACTTGGCTAAGTATTTATTGGCAGGAATGTTTCTAAAACCCACTTTCTGCTAATTGTGCAGTACATAATCATTATACATTTAATTATTAATTTTATGTGTAATTGTGAATTTGTGGTTATATGTACTGCTAGATATTTGCAAGTGGAAATAAATATACTGGAATTTCATATATACGTACAAAATAAGATCAGGAGATTACAGATGCAAGACTACTTAATTTTAAACATAGTAGGGACATCTTTCTGAATTTTATAAAAATAATTTAAAAATTGGTATATATGTGTGTATAAAGTAATGAGTTTGGTGTTTTTGATAAATCTACAAATAAATGTGTGTTGTTTTACCAAGTAATATCTAATAAGAAGTTCTATTTTTGCCAATTGATAAAGACATTTCTTATGACACATTTTAGAAGTCATGTAAGAAGTTTCAGGGCTGTTTTATAAAATACGCCAGTTAATTGCTGACTTGTCATGTATGATTTCCACACTTTTTTTCCTCCCCCAAACTTTGATACTCTTCAAAAACTTTATCTCTCTCCATTTAGTTAACTTGGTTAGGGACAACTTATGACTGTTCTGAAATTCTAGTTTCAAGAAGTGGGAAATTACCCACATTATAGGTATTGAAAAGAATTTATGATAGTTTCTGTTTCAAATAGATGTTAGAGAATTGTGTTAGATTATGACAATGATGTGAAAAATCAGTGTTGATAACTTTGGTGATAATATTTATATTTGAGTCTCTGAACATATATTTATATATGCAAATATATAATTTGTTTAGTATAAACTGGGTCCTAAAGTGGTATTGTTATAGGACACTATCTATATGGCATTAGCTTAATTTGTCTTACTGTTACTTAATACCCCCAAAACAGGAGGTATATCATAATGCTAATCATTGATTTTTGTTAGTAAGCTCCTTCCTTGGAAACAGTTTATATAGTCATGTACTGCTTAACCATGAGGATGCATTCTGAGAAATGCTTTGTGGATTGTTAATCAATTTTGTAGTTGTGAGAACATCATAGATTGTACTCACATGAACCTAGATTGTATAGCCTGCTACACATCTAGGCTCTATGGTATAGCCTATTTCTCCTAGGCTACAAGCCTTTACAACATGTTACTGTACAAAACACCACGAGATTAAATCAAGCACAATGATGCTATCGAGAGCCACGGTAAACCTGAGATGTGTGAGACTGCTGCTGCAGGCTTACCATGGCATACTGTTTCATGGCAAACTCTTTATAAGTAGAAAGAATACACTTTAGCAATGAAAAGTATAATATAGTAAATACATAAACCAGTAACCTAGTTGTTTATTATTATCAAGTATTGCATACTGTACATGATTTTTTGTGCTACACTTTCATATGACTGTTAGTACAGTAGGTTTATATACACCAGAATCACCAGCCATGTGAGTAATGTGTTGTGCTGTGATATTATGAAGGCTACGATAGGAGCCTTCAGGTCACAAGGAGATAGGAATTTTTTAGTTTCCTTAAAAACTTATATATATGGTCCATTGTTGACCAAACATTGTTATGTGCCGCATGACTGTACATAGCTCTCAGTTAATGAGAAATACATGATATTTACATACATATGTAAGTAATCTTACAAATGATGGCTGGCTTCTAGGACCTGTTTAAGACTCTCTTAACTGCAAACAAAAGGAACACATTTCATATTAGTTTACCAAAAAAGGAATTTTATTGGCTGAAAAACAGAAACATGGTATCCTGAAGCCAGTGGAGATTATTTTGTATCTAGTCTCTTAGATGTTTATAGGTATACATTAAAAAAGCCTACACAAAAATGCTATCCTGTGTGGCATTATTTACCTAATCATTTGCATGTTGCTGGAAATACAAGTTTCCACATCTTCACTAATAATTTCCTTATGGTAGAATTCTATAAATAAAATTGAAGCAAAGAATATGAATATTTTTCAGGCTCTTAATATATGATATATAATCTTGATATATGATTATGGTGGAAATACTTTCCTAATTTCCATGTCTATCAAGGGCACATAAAAGATTGATTCTGGAACATCATTGCTAACAAATATAATGATGCTTTATTATTAAATAGTGATTTGTGTGTGTGGAAAATATTATTTTAGGATGCAAGAACACAACTGTTATGTCTATAAATAATGATAGATGATAAAAAGATAATGTATAAATGAGAATAATTCTTAAATATGTGTCCCTTTGATCTCTGGAGACCTCACTCTTGGAAATCTTATTGCCAATTTCATATCTCCAATTACATATCCAATAGGCATCTCTAACTTAACCTGTGTCCAACTGGGCTCTTGATATTTTACCCCAAACCTTCCCTATTGTCTGTCAAGAACTGATAAAAGTTTGAGATTTTATCCTACTTCTAAGCTGACAGGGTAGCCTGTCATAGTTTTATGGATGCTGGCAGAAGAGCTGAGACAAAGTATTTTATTACTCATAGTGGTAGTTGTAGCCAGACTATCAGCATCGGCTCCAGTTCCCAGAGGGCTGTGTGAACGGGCCAGGTGACACCTGTACCTGCAGTGGATTGTACTATAGGAGAGGAGTCCTGAACTTAGGATACTGGAATCTTTTATAATGGGAGCAGGTCAGCCGCATTGGGGGAAAGGAGTAAACCTCTAGTTAGTTTTGTTCCCAGCACCCAGCATCTTGAACAGTGAGTGGTTGGCACCTGCGTGTAGTTAATACATGTTGTTGAATGAATGAATGAATGATTTATGTAGTAAAGAAATGGAATTCTATTTTCAGAATTTGTAGTGTATATTAGAAGTACTGTAGTTAACACCAACAGGAAATGATGATTTAGAGATTGCTTTTTATTTACAGAGGATCAATGTAGCAATTGTAGCTTATCAATTAGAACTACTTCCAGTAGAACCAGTTTATTAATGTTAAGTCACTCACTCAACAGATATTTGAGAGCCAGGCAAGGTGATAAGCATTGATGATACTCTGATAAATGAGATATACACAGTCTCCATCTTATGGAACTTAGAACCCAATTATAGAGAGAGGCACTGAATAATGAGTTTAAATATTGTGGTGGGTATGTCTTTAGAAGTTCCTGTTGTAGGGGTTTCAAACTCGGATGCCTGCAACAGGCAAACCAGGTAAGATATTATAAAAGAGTGAAGTGGGTACATTGAAACTCTGAAGAGTAGAGGGAGCTATGATGAACTGCTCAGAGCACATGCTCTGTAAAGGGTATAGCAACTGACAGCTCCATCTGATTGATGTCATATAGGAATGAGGGCCCACTGTTTCCTTATTTCCAAGTTTTTCAGGAGAAACTGCAAAATCTAGATTGTCATCTGAAGTATCACAATTTTCTAAGGTACTGTGCAGTCTAAATTAAATGTAGTTTTGACCTATTGGGCCCTTCAATATAGGAAATACTGACTATTAAGTATAAGGTTCTCCCAAGAATAAAACTCTGGGGGTGGAAGGGTGTTGTTTTCTCTTGATTACCCTATTTTCCTTTTGTTCTTTCTAAATTTTAATGTTATTCCCAGATCTTTCCATTTGTAATTATATACCTAAAGTTTTCTTCTGGCATAACTAACAAGGACAGGTGTGGGTATAAAAATCATTAGAACATGAGATTTTTCAGGGGTAGAAAAGCCTCTGGCTCCATCTTATTGGCTTTGTGTTATTGGATTAGCTGCATACCTTCTTTCTCAGTTCTTCGTTTCTTCCTCATTTATAGAATGGGAATAACAGTTAAATTGCCTCATGATGTTATGGGAGTTAAATAATGGAAATGCTTTGTATATTGTCAGGGCTGTATGAATGCTGTTCTCTTTCCTTCGCTTTCCAACTCCCCTTCCTCCTATTCTCCACCCAGTCAAATGTACCTGACTCATTCTTTTACTGCATTGTACTAGATAGCACTTACGGATCTGATAACTTTGGCAAGCATTTATATTAGTGTAATCCTCTTTAGGAATATTTTCACTTTCAAAAGGAACTCCTGGAGTTATCGCCTTAACCTAAAGTTATAAAACTCTAATGTACCACAGGCCAGTGGTGGGTCATCGGGTAGGCAGATCTTTCTTCTGGCTCAAATCCCACAGCTAAATAAGTGCCTGTTCCACTTATTTTGAAGACAGTTTTCAAATGACATTGTTTTCTTTGGCAGTGGTTGAAACCAGAAGTTGCTGACAGCTTGGTATTTCCTTGTTGAATTGGTTGGTATCTGATGATAGACACAATGCAAAAAGACCATGGGTAATTTTATCCTTTACTTCCATCTCTCTTCCATTCTTTAGGAAAACAAACTTGATAGGAGTAAACACTGCTAAAGCCCAGTCTTTCATAAACAAGTGCTTGTGTGTGTTGGGATGTTGGAACTGTAGGTATCTAGGATACCATAAACATTTTCTGTGGCAAGAGACTTGTGGTGCCTTTGGGGAAATTGCGAGTCTGGATAACCAGTAGCAGTGTCTTTCTTATAAAATAATAATCCTCAATTGTGGTGATAAGATTGTTGGATGGCAAGGGAGAGAGGAATTACCTGGGGAAAAACATCCTGTCTCTTTTTTTTTAACTATTATGAAAAATTTCAAAATATACAGAAAACTCGACAGAATAGTACAGTGAATAACCATGTGCCTATCATGTAGATTCATCTACTAATATTTACCATGTTTTCTTTATATGTTTTTTGAAATACCCGAGTAATTTTGAATAAGGGCTTCATTAGAAGAATTATTGCTCATTTTCTTAGGCAGGACAGAGGTGCTATGGTTATATAGGATAATATACCCATTTTGAGAATGTACATGTGTTTACCTTTTAAGTAATGAGTGAAATGACAGGAACACATACCACTGACTTTGAAACAGTTTCCCAAAAAAAACATTTTAATAATCTTTCAAAATTGGGTTTAATCAAGGATTATGTATTGCACTTTATTTTAATGTCTTTTAAATTCTAGACTGTCCCCCTCCCCCATTTTTTTACTTTACATATGGAACTACAGGAAAATTAGCCAAAGAGTCAATATCTCAGACTTTGTCTGATTATTCTTTATGTTATTCCTTTTAGCTCCTGTTTTCTAAACTGGAAGTCAGGCCTTAAGATTTATTAGGTTAAAAGTTTGGGGCAGAGAATACTTTATAGGTGATGCGGTTTATTTCACATTGCATCACATCAAGAAACACATTAATGCCAATATTAGCAATGTCAAGATTTCTTCCTTGTCAAGGGATGTTTTCCCTTTTGTTACTTTGGCACCATGTGAATATCCTGTTTCTCATCAACCTTTTATCGAGGATCCTGGCATACCTTTAGGATCCTTGCTGTATCAATTTTTTAATGTTGTAGTTCTCGATTTTGATACTTTTTTTCTCCCAATCCTAATGAAAGTCTCTGCTGTTTTTGGGAATGAGTAGTGTCCCTCAATGTGTTGGATAAGAAAATGGGTTGAAAACCAGGGTTACAGGAAACATTTAATGGTATCTAATTTTATATAACATCTCCCAAGTTGGATTTTCACTTCTTTGGAGAGAAGTACTAATTAGGAGCTGAGAGTCATTTACTGAATGCAGATTATGCCTGATAAAATTAATTTCTTGACTAGGAAACTTTTTTACTTGTCAGGTTATGTCAAAGAAGCTAGTAGTGTATGTTAGTTTTAACAGGACATGTAAAAAATACCTCTGTTTTTTTCTTTTCAGAGCCATTTGGTTAATTCAAAGTGTTTTAACAGTTCTGCTCTAAACACATTGTTATTCATTTTGCATTTACTATGTGAGGCTCTAGTCAGGTTGCTTAACACCTAGTAGAAGAGACAGATTGATAAACAGAAAGGATCAAGTATGCTATGTAGTATATATAGGAAGCTGTGAGAGTTTCAAAGAAGTGCTGTGCAGCCTGTAAAGAGATCTGACTACATGAGAAAATATTTAAGTACTCATTAATTTAGTATTGGAGTTCTCCAAAATATCTGGTACTGACTTCTAGGCCTTTTTTGATTATTGCAAACCCATTCTGAATTATGGTTAGATTTAAAGTTTCTTAATGATTGGTTGGGCATACTTCTTGTTCTAAGCAGAGATAAAATTTATTTGTAACTACTACTTCTGGATAAGTAGTTGCATTTCAACAACAGTTCTCCGACACCAACTGGGTGTTCACCAGTTCAGTTCAATTCTGACACTACCCAGGATAAATGCAGACCTTACAAATTAAAGGGCTCAGTTTTACAAGATTTGCCCCCACTTCAGATGCCCCCCACAGTTATTCGCACTTCTAATGGACTGGCTTGATTACAAATTTGGGGGTGTTTGTGATCCTTTTTTAGGTTTGATCATTTGCTAGAACAACTCACAGAACTCTGGAAGGTACTATACTTCGATTAACTTTTTATTATAAAAGATACAAATGAACAACCCATACGAATGGGTAATGTAGGGCAAAGTCCAGAAGAGTCTTTAACTTTTGGAGCTTCTGTACCCATGGAGTCAGAGTATAGCACTCTCTCAGGTCTTCAGTGTGTTCACCAACCATAGGATGCTCTCAGAATTTTGTTATTTCGTTGAGGTGATTTTACAAAGGCGTGATTGACTAAATCACTGGCCACAGGATTGAACTCAGTCTCTAACCCCCTTTTTCAACCCAGAGGTCAGAAGGTAGGGTGAGAGTAGGGGCCCAAGGCTGAAAAGTTCCAGCCTACTAATTATGTGAGTAGTTGGTTTTTCTGGGACCACCTTCTATCCTGAAGCTATCTAGGGCCCCCACTAGGGATCACCTCATTAGCATAACAAAAACACTTCAAGGAATTTCAAGGGTTTTTGAAGTTCTGTGCCAGGAATTGGTGACAAAGACCATATATTTTTTCTTATATTATGGTAGTAGTGCTAGAGTAATGCTCTTAATAAACATGATAACTTACAGAACATTTCTACCCTAAAATGAATGGGAGAGGGGTTCATTTAGGCATCATTTTGAGTGGCTCTAGTGGATTTCTTTCCATTAGATACAGACTCAAAAAAAACCCAAAACATAGAGGTGGTTTATAGTGTTAAAGATTATTTTAGTTTTCATTGTACTATCTCAAATTTCCAGTTCTTTAAAATGAAGTATTATTTTATAAAGCTGATTTTGGGTTTGAATTATCTATGACATTTATACCTGTATTTACAAATGATTTGGAGCATGTTTAAGCAGGTAAATATAGTCCCCATGAATATTACTGTGTTTATATAAATAGCTTATTTATCAAGCCATGTGTTGATTTCTATTTTTGTATTCTTTAAAATGTATAGTCTAACCTTCATAAGATGGAGTAGTATTAATAACAGCAGCAAAATTATAATAATAGTAGTAGTAGTAGTAATTATAATACCATTTATAGAATCACTTTTTCATTGTTTCATGTTATCTTTCTAAACAAATTCTAGGGGAGTTACAAATATATACACCATCAATAAATTAAAAATAAGACAAATTAAGCTTGGAAAAACAATGGATTAATATAAGGAGGACTAAATAATGGCTTACCAGGAGGAAAAGTTAGTCTGTAGAAATACATGTCCTACCTTCATACATGGTTACTAAGGTCACCTGGCATCTCTAGAGCAGTGCTTTCCAAGGTGGTATTCAGTCAGGTGCAAGCTACGTTGTCATTACTTTAGTACTTCCAATTGAAGCAAATTTAGGTTGGCTTAAAGCCACTCCTTCATTTTAATCTGATCACAGTTTTTGTGTGTGGGGAGAGGAGAGGAGCGGTGAGGTTAGTTAAGTAGGAATTGTTTCACATGTGAACTACATGCATGTCCTATCCTGGAAAAATCCAAGGGAGGCGGAGAGTTGTTGCTCTTCAGGGTAGATATCCACAGATGGGAAGGAATGCCTATATTTTGTGATTTACAGATTATAAGATACCATTTCTTTTCCTTTTCATATCAACTTTCATAAATATATTTTTATTTTTATTCTGTCAGACCAATATCTGTCACTAGTTCTTTTATTTTCATGTGATTTTGAGAATATGTGGAGTGTTTTATAATACTTTCATAATCTCGTATTTGGAATTATAAATTTAGCATCCATTTAACAACTATGCTTTAAATTGAATTTGAACTGTATATTGATTTGGACATAGAAATATATGGTAAGTGGAATTTGTGGTTCCTGTCAATAATCTTTTGATGTATGTAAGAAATGAGTTAAGAATTGAAGTACATGGTTATATAGTCAAAGCTCTAAAAATAGGTACCTGAGGAAGTAATGAGCATGAGTTGGGTTGGTTGGTCATGAAAGACGTCTATGAGGAAAATATGTGATGATGAATTGGGTAGATATGGATTGGTGGCAAGCAGATGATACTCCTCCCTTGGATTTCTATAATGTCTGAACTAGTTACCGCCCATAAGTGCATTCTTCAAACAGAAATATTAGCTAATACTCAATTAGAAAATCCTGGGAAGTATAGTATTTGAAGAAATATAAATAAATAATTCCCTATTATTCTCAAAGGAGACACTATTAATGACCATTATTTATAATGTTTAGGTATAAATCATAATAACACATACACTATCTCTATATACAAAACTTAATGTTGGACTAGGTCTCTAATTTGGGATCATTGGAATTGGCAAACTTTAACTTTTAGAAATGGGTTTTATGAAGAAGATTTAGTTAATATTTTTTCTCTAATTTCCCTGATTCACAGGGAAAAAATTTGTTCTGTGGATGTAAGTTAAGAATGGATATGTAGGAACTGTGGTTTCTATAGGAACTTTTACTCTGGTTCAGTGCCTATATAACTTGATTGTGCATCAGAACCATCTTGGGGACTCTCCCTCTCACCTCCTAGTTAATAAGGAATTTACATTATTATATGTTTATAAGAACATATACAAAAGTAGAATAATATGAGTATGGGGATTTTTAGCTAGGGTTTCTCTGAGCCCTTCTGATTCATACTTGGTTAGAACCTGAAAGTATTCAAGATAAACCCCCACACATACACACACCAGCTCACCAGCCAATTCTGATGCATAGCTGTATTTGGGAAGCATTGTTTTAGGGGAATCTCTAGATAAATGTCTCAGAACAAATGCTATTTTAATGATTTATCTTGACCTATAGTCATACCGTCTTTAGATATCTAGATTTATTCTGACTTTCAGCATTTTTCTTAATTCTTAAATCACATGAAATTGGAGTAGTTTCAGTAGTATTTTATTAGAGCTAATTTGTTAATGTTTTCATATGAAATTAATGCTAAGTGAATTTCTTATAAAGAACTGCCATGCATTGTTAGAGCTTTTATTGAAAGCAGCTTTCCCAAACATTTTTTCTCTCCTGGTTTGACTTGATATATTCTACATTATATACATGGCAATCCAAATCTACCAAGTGGTCGTTGTACCTTTTGTAACTGCAATTGGAAGATTTGGTAAATCTGGAATGAATCTACACTGATTCAGGAGTATCCTAGGAGCTCTTTTCCCCTTTTGTTTATCCCTAGCAGTTAACTTTTCCTTTGACTGCTTCGACTTATCATTGCTCAGGGTGCTGCTTTATAAGGGCTATCAAGTTGGTAAAAGTGATACATTATATTTTGTTTTGAACTGTAATTAAGCTAAAAATATTCTATGCCAAGACGAGTTTTAAAACTCCAGATGGAAATGTTTGTTTAGATGTGTCAGAAGTGATTATTCTTTAGAGTACCCAGCTATGTATTTTAGATACGCTGCTTTGTCAGGTGCAGGTAACAGACTGACCAGATAACTGTGTCATAAATACTAATGGGGGCATTTACCATCTTACATAAGAGTGCTGGAAGAAGGTGGTTCCAGAGTTGTCTAATTCAGTATTCTAATTATGTCAGTGTTCTGGGTCATTTTCTCTCTGATTCTCTTTTCCCATCATGGTCACACAGATGGCTGCCATGGGTCTAAACATCATATTCATGTACAACAAAATCCAAGAGCCGGAAGGAGGAGCTGGACCTTCTCCACAAGTCTTCCTTTTTTTCTGGGTGGAAAATCTGTCCCTGCAACTCCCAGCAGACTTTCTTTTAAGTCCCATTAGCTTAAACTGGTTACATATCCAATCCTAAATTTTGTCAGTAACTGTACTGACAATAGTAAATGGGATTCCCACTATTACTTTAGAACAATATTGGCTCATCTGGTGGAATTGGAAGAGAGACCTACCCAACTTATCCCATTAATGTCTCATATTAAATTAGAGTTTTGTCATTACAAGAGAGGCAGAAGCCGATGGGTAGGCAATTATTAGTATATGTCAAACTATAGTAATGTAGTTATATTGTGACATCTTCTATATAACTACATAAGAGGTATTCCCATGCAAAATGAAATTTTGGTATTTTAACCTTTAAAATGGAAGCATATTCATTTGAAAAGCATATTATCCTCTATGAGTTACTTCATTATTGGCATAGGAAGCTGATGTCATAGCATTTAATCTAATATATTAGTTGTTTACTGTTCTAAGTTTTGTTGGGTACAGTCAGTTTATTTCCTTCTGAACTTAAGCTGCTCAGTTGCATTACATGGTTTTGGCAGTAGTTTCCGATTCTTTTTAATCATTTGGTCCTTGTTCTTCTAGGTGGATTCTCCACAGTTTTCCTGGTGCGGACTCATGGTGGAATCCGCCACGCTTTGAAGCGAATGTATGTCAATAACTTGGCAGACCTCAACATTTGTAAAAGGGAAATTACCATTATGGTACGTGAAAGAGTATTTCTGTTAAAAAAAATTGTGTATTTTGTTTTGGTTTTACACCATAACATTAATCAGCTTTTAGACAAACTGCTTATCAGTTTATACACACTTAGAAAAACTTTGAAGATCATTAAATTAATGTGGAAAGTTATCTGGGAATTTGTAGTGCATTTCTTATAGCCATACTTAGAGCTAAATATAGCCAACTCCTTCCTGTCCTCTTTCTTCTCTTCCGTACTATATATGATGCAAACTACTCTATTTTTTTAAAAAAATACATTTTAATTATGGATAATTTTGAGAGTAGAAAAATTTAGAGAATTATGTAATAAATACCATTTTACTTACTACCCAGTTTAAGAATTAAAACCTTACATATATAGTTGAGATGTTCTGTATATTCTGCTCCAAACATCTCTCTATACTGTTCTCACTCAAAAGAAACCACTGTCCTGAATTTGGTGTTTACCATTCCCACGGGTGTTCAGTACTTTCACTGTAGGTATTTGTATTCATAGATAATAATTAGTTTTTATTTTTAAAATCATGCTATAAAGTTGTTTGGGTTTTTTGTTTTGTTTTCTTTTGTTTTTTGGTATACTCTGCAATATATAAGATATCTTTCAGTAAGAGAAAAGGCTTTTTTAAATATTAGGAAAAATGAAAAGAATTTTAGTAGACCATTAAAGAAAATTTCTGTAGCTCAGTTAACATTAAAATACTACAAAATAAAAATTTCCTTTTTTTCTGCGGTTGCTTATTCTCAGTGCTCTGGATGGCTTCTTGTTCATGTTCTCTTGCTCTCCCTTCTCCTCTCCTTTTTTCTTCTCTTGTCTTCCTCCTCATCCAGTGTTCTCAAGTACTGATATATATATTTAAATTTTTTTTATTGAAGTGAAATTCACATAATGTAAAGTTAACTGTGTTGAGGCAAACAATTCAGTGACATTTAGTACATTCAGAGTGTTATGCAACCACAGCCTTGATCTAATATGAAACTAGATGAAACTCTTATTACTCCAAGAGGAAATCCCCTGTCCATTAAACAGATGCTCTCTATTCCCCACTTGCTTCAACTGTTGGCAACCACCCATCTATGTTATGTCTCCATAGATTTATCTGTTCTGAATATTTCATAGAAATGGAGTCATGCATTGTGTGACCTTTTGTGTCTGGCTTCTTTAACTTAGCATGTTTTTGAGGTCTATCCACATTGCAGCATGTATCAGTACTTCATTCCTTTTTATGGCTGAATAGTATCCCATTCCGTGTATATATGTGTATCACAATTTGTTTATCTGATCATCTGTTGTTGGACTTTAAAAAAAAATTGATGAACATTTGGGCTGTTTCCACCTTTTGGCTATTTTGAATAGTGCTGTGAATATATGTTTATGTATACTTGTTTTAGTACCTGTTTTCAGTTCTTTTGGGTATATATCTCAGAATGGTATTGCTGGGTCATATGGTAATTCTGTGTTTAACTTTTTTAGGAACCAGTAAACTGGTTTCCACAACAGCTGTACCATTTTATGTTCATACTAGCAATGTATGAATATTCTAGTTTTTCTTTTTTTTAAATCTTTTTTATTTTTCAACTACAGTTGACATTCAGTATTATATTAATTTTATATGCACAGCATGGTAGTTAGACATTTATATATGGATGTACCAGTTTTTCCACTTCCTTGTAAACACTTGTGGTTAATGTCGTTCTTACTTATCCAACTACTAAAAGGGAGATTTCTTATTTTTATCAGCTTCTTTATTAACACACATATTTTAATCCCTTTTGTTTGAAGATGGGCACATTTATACAATACGACTTATCTGAATTCTGCTTTTATTGTTCCTGTTTTTTTAGCTAGACTAAAGTTGGTTAGGCTTTGAGACTTGCTTTTTTTTAAGGTAAGGCTATGAGCCAATAGAGTGAAAAGATTTACCCCAAGGTAATGTGGGAGTCTTAGACTAAGTTCTCTAACTTGAACCCAGATATGGTACTATTGTGCCATACTTCTTCCTTTTAATAGAATGTGTATAATTTTGAGACATAAAAATGTAGTCGTTGTCACAGTAGCAACACTCAAATCCTGTGCTTTTGAACAAGACATTTTAGGGAGACAGCTCTTCAGAGCAAGTGTCTTTCAGTTTTTTTTTGACAATCCATTCGCTGTTATGTATATTGATTTATGAATTATTCACATGTTCAGCTGCAATTAGCCAATACCTCAGATTATATTACAAAGTTAAAACTAGATTTATTATTGATAGTGGCTGTGAATTCATTTTCAATATTATTCTTGATAATTGTTTTTTAATTTCTAGATGGATCCAATTATATCATGATTTTTAACCTCATTATATGCTAATGACTATCCTATACTAGAAGCCAAAAGTGTCAGATTTGCCATTTTCTTATTTCCTTATTCTTGTATTATTAGTATTTATGGTATCTTTATAGAAATATTTTTTTAGCTACTTATTCATTTTTTAGGTTATTTTGTTAAAAGTATGTACATTAAAAATATATTTAACTAGTTATACTTTAATTGCAATATGTTGTATGTAAAACAAACAAATGAGAATACAGTTGTTAGTTCTCATTCTCAAATTAGAGCTTAATTTCTTTACTTTTTTAGAAAAAAACAAATATAAATAGAAACTCTGATATTTTATTCTCAAGTCTTTAAAGACTATCTTACATATTCACATTGGGAGACTTACTTTTGGGTGAACCATCTTTCTTCTTGATTGAATTTAAAAATAAGTGTTTACTGAATATTTACTTGTCAGAGAATTACAGTCACATGTAAATACTTTCCATTGGAACTGTGGAAACCTTTTTGAAATACGTCAGATTCCCTACTCATGCTTAATTCATACTTTTTGAAATTCTCTTAGTACATTAACTCAGACTTCAAACCATTATTAATGATAGAGCTTTAAAATGTATGTTTTCTGATTCTGATTTTTTTTTTCCCCCAGAAAGAGCTGTCTGGTCACAAAAATATTGTGGGTTATTTGGACTGTGCTGTTAATTCAGTTATTGATAATGTATGGGAAGTGCTTATCTTAATGGAATATTGTCGAGGTAAGTACTTTCTGCATTTGTTCTACACTAAAAAAACATTGGCCTTAAAATGAGTTACTGGTGTCTTAGTTTCTACCAGGGCAGCTGTCACTTTATTCTAGACATTTATTGCAGTCTCACCTTTAATTATCTATCTAGTTAAGGAATACTGTTAAAACTATTTAAAACCTAGTCATAGTTGCTGCAGTGATGATGTGAGCAGGTAAATGGACAAAGAAAAATGCTTTTGGGTTTAAAACAGGAAGTCTAAGCAAGTAAAGAGCAGTTATACCTCATGCTCCCTTATACATTTGTTTTACAATCCAAGCAAAGCATAATGTATCAATATTAGTGTTACAAGGTATTTTCTCCAGCATTCTACCATGTTATCTTTCAACATATTAAATGTAATAAATTTAAAGGATGTATTTTGAGCTAAAATTTTTATAAACTTGTATTATTTGGTATTTGGGATTTTTTAAAATAAATATCAGAAGCTAGAAAATCACATTTTATTTGGACTTAATGTGGTATTTTTAAATAAATAATTACCTGATAGTATGCCGTAAGAACAATAATAATAACTTTAAAAAAAATCCCTGAATTTTTTTACTTTCATGTGTGAAGGGGTCAGTTAATGAATTTCTTGCAAATCTGTTCTTAAAAAAAAAATCAGACTGTATCTGGCAATTTGGACTCTAGGGAGTCCTGATTAATACTTAGATTCTCTTAAGATGGTTATGATTATTAATTATTTCACCAGGAACTCTTGTCATTTCCTGAAGGTTGGAGGAGGAGGATGATGATGGTAGTGGTGATGGAGAAAATATAGTCTCATTTACTCCAGTCTTCTAAGGAGGAAAGGACAGTGAATTAATGTTATAATATCTATAGTGATGTATTTTAACTTATTTCCATATGTAATATAAGAAATTAGATGTTTTCATAATTGTTCATATCTCATGTACTCTTACTGTAAAGCATTGTGACCTCTTTAAGGAGAAGAAACTGATTTTTTTTTACTGCCTCAATTTCCTGAATTCTAGCATTTATGGTGCTGATTCTTAACTAGATTATAGCTGAGTATCAGCCCTTGGCTACTTGTAAGTTTTTAAAGATAACTTAATTGGGCATAATTAAGATAACTTATTTGGGCACAAACCTTGGATAAGTTTAATTAATTGTCATCCAGAAGACATTTTAAAAGGGGAACCAAATGAACTTCCAATTTATAGGGAACAAATTGTTTTGTGGAAGGCATTCTTTTGCTTTTTAAAAATTAAGAGAAAAAATTTATCTCGTTTGAAACAGCAAGATTTATTTTACATGGAATTTTTATTTTTATCAGTTATTCATCTATATATTAAAAAGTCAAATAGATCTGTTAAACTATGGCTGAGTCAGTATCCTCCTCCCCCATCCCTCTCCTCAGAGTCGTCCCTTTAAAATCCTTGAAATGCTTCTTCTCATATTTACTTCCATATTTCTCTACTGCATTATGTAGAGGAAAATCTGTAAGTTCAGCAAGATCCTTAGAGTATGAAAGAAGGAACTTAGAAAATCAGGGGAAGTATGTGATTATGGGCTCTTTAAAGCTTGCCAGTGCTGATTTTCTGTTTTAGATATTAGCTCCAAGAAAAGATGAGGATTTTATTGTCAGTGTAATATATTCTCAGTTTTTAGATTAAATTAAAAATCAGTGTTTAAATTATTTTGTTTGTCACTAAACCGTGACATGTAATACTCTGTAATTACATTTTCTTTCTTCTACTTCTTTTTACTTTTCCCGCAGTTAATAATTATCCCAATTTTCATTTGCCTAATTTCCTTCATACTTATTGGTATTTTATTTATCCTCATATTCCTCAATGGAAGTGTAAATCTTTATGCAATATGTTTAAACATTTTAATATTTGTGTAATTTAAATTTTTCTTTCCTTAGAAACTTTTGGGGAGTTTATAATATAAGTCTTCCTTTTATCCTTTTGGGGAGACTTCAGTTCTGCTTAATTTGAACAGGATTTAGCTGTCATTCTGGGAATTCCCTTTGCCTTCCTCCTATCTTGGACTCTGCTACTCAAGCCTACTACTTGTTTTTAGTACTGCCTTTGGTAGAGTAAGTTTTTTAGTAGCTTTCTGATAGAAAACATTTTTGAAACCTTGTATATATAAAAATATTTTTATTCTACATTCATATTTGTTTGTTAATTTGGCTGGTTAAAGAGTTGTAGGTTAGATATAATTTTTCTCTAGTTTTGAAGGCATCATTTCATATTTCCGTAGTGTTACTATTGAGCAGTTGGATGTATTATGTATGTTTCCTCAATTTTTTTTATGTGACCTATTTTTTTCCATGGAATCCATTTCCATTTAATCTTTCCTTTTTGAATCTTTGCTTTATCTACAGCATACTCAAATTTCAAGATATATGTGCCTTGATTATAGGTCATTTTGGAATCTTTTTGCTGGGTACTCAGTTTTTTTCTCTTATTTTCTCTGTTCTTTCCTTTTGGACTTTTCATTTTTTAGGATATTGGTCTTTCTAGATTGATGGAGCCTCTGATTTTCCTTTTTTATTCTACTTATGTTGGGAGCATTTCTTCATTGTATCTTTCAGATCCTCTATAGAATTTTGTATTTCTGCTATGTTATTTTTAATTTCCAAGAACTCTTTCTTGTTCTCTCAATGTTGTTCTTTGTTATAACACAGCTTTCTCTTGTTTTAGGTGCAAACCTTCTATTGTCTGCACTTATTAATACAGCTTATAAAAAGATTTTTGTTCTGTTCCTCGTGTTTTTTTCTGAAACTTTTTTTTTTTTTTTAATTATTATTATTATTTATGCCTATAGCACCTGGTCTTCCTAGATGGTCTCCCATCCAAGTACTAACTAAGCCTGACCCTTCTTAGCTTCCAAGATCAGACATTGGGCTTGTTCAGGGTGGCATGACTGTAGACCATGGATCATGGCTCCACTGGGGCATAAACCCAGGATCTTCTGTGTGTAAAGCAGACGTGCTAACCGCTACACTATGAAACCACATCCTGAAAATTTTTCTATTATTACACTTTTTAAAAATTATGTTAGAAGTTTTCTCTTTAAGTGTTTCACCAGATAAGCTTACAGATCAGAATGTACTCTCTGAGCAGGCAGTTATATCTTAAGAGAAGGAATCTAGAGGATCTAAATAGAGCATGTTTCATTCCTTTTCTCAGATTAATCAATAAGTTCTTTTTTTCCCGGGGGGAGGAGTGAGTTGGAACAGTAGATAAAGGACAAATAAATGTTCTCTTCTTAATTCCTTTATAAGAGCTAATTGTATTACATAAAATTGTTTAAGAATGAAGGTACTTTAGTTAGGGAATGTTAGGTACATAGTTCGGGTGCATTGTTTTTGATTATGTAGAGATAAAACTACAGAGAAAGTAGAAGAATGTGTTAAATAGCTGATGTGCCCCACCATAGTTTCAAGTATAAAATGTTTACCATCCTCTTTTGTCAAATGTTAGATCTCTGCAGGTTCGTGGTGTGGCATTGCTTAATTTTCTCATGTTCTGATGTGCAGGTTAAAGAGAGATTTTATGCTTTAGGTACCAAACTTTAAAAATCAGAGTTGGTATTTTGAGTATATTTCTGTTATTTTATGAAAAGAGCTTTTATTTCTAGGAGGAGTTCTACAGAAAATCCCATGGATAATATGTCTGTTAGCTTTTGCTTAATAACAAAATATTACAAAACTCAGTAGCATAAAGCAGTAGTTATTACTGTTTGTATATCAGTGGGTCAGCTGTTCTACACTGACCAAGCTTGACGAGGTGACAATACTTGTTCTGGCTGAGCTTGCTCACACGCAAGTGGGTTTGCTGAGACTTGTTTCATGTAGTCCTCATCTTCCTGGCACTAGCAAGCTACCCTGGGAATGTTTTCCTCGTGGAGATGGTAGAATTACAGAAGACGAGGGGAAGATGTTAGGGCTCTTAGGGCCTAGCCTTGGGACTGGCACACTGCAACTTCTGCCTTATTCTCTTGTATAATCAGAGATATGAAGATTGTTGGATGACTACTTTAAGAGATTAGGAAAATGTTGACTTTTTTTAGTGATGAAATTGGACAGAGTATAAAGCATTTGTTTAGGAGAGGATACCTGTTCGAAAAATGGAAAAATTTGAGAGCTATGTGCATCTTGTTTTAAAAGAACTTCAGTATACAATGCTTTATTTTTAAATCTTATTTTTCATTAGAATAACTGTACTTTAATTTTCAGAAGAATTTGATTTTGAATAATGAAATCTTATTTGTGTCTTCATTTGTAATGCAGCTAAAATACAGCTTTTAGCTTTTTAGGAGAACGTGGATTTTGTGATTCGAGGTTTCCAGCCCAAATGGGCTAGAAAGGGCGAAAGAGGATTAACATTTGTTTAAAATTCATCCTACTCATTACTATATCAAACATTCAGAAAAGATGGAATGAGTTCAAGGTTTTGATTTCTTTACCTGTGAAATGATATTTCAAGAATGTCATTGAACATCAAGAAAACATTTTTCATTTTGTTTAGTTGTTGGTTAAAATGAATCAAGGTGTCTGACAGGAGCATGTAGGAAATGGTTGCCTCGTCAGGTGCCTCACTCTTATGAGATACCCTGACAACTAGATAGACCTGAGTTTTCTGAGTTAGAGATTGATAGATAAAAGTAAATGTTCTTTCTGCTTTAAAATTCTAAGAAAAATTGTTTCAGAAAATACATGAGAATGCTGTTTAATAATAACGAACAGGTGTGTGCATATGCACCTTCTTAAAGATTACAGAGTAGCAAACATTCTTTTATCCAACTTTATTAAAGGAAAGTATCAAGTTAACATAAGCCTGCCTTTTTAAATTCTCAAACTTGTTTTTTTTCAGAATGCTTTCTGAATTAATCGCATATTTGTGTTCTAAAAATATATTGATAGTTCTTAATAATTAAGAATTATTTTTAATTTAATAAATATAATATGCCACAATAAAATTGTCAGTTATTATAGCATATTGTCTATTACTGTAGCATATTGTAATATATGATAATCCTTTCAGGGCTCATGTATTGCTATTTGGTTTTAGTTAAGTTGCTCTACCCATTATCTCTTACCTGGTTTAGAGCATTAGTTTCTTAACCCAGCTGTTCATTTCTACTCTTGTGATTTCCTTATTCCCTAGTCAAGGATCTCTTTTAAAAAGTCAGATCAGAAAGTTTCCTTTAACTCAAGTTAAAATCTAAAATGTTGCTGATTGCTGTCTGCTTTATCAGTCTCATCTTACCTTACTCTTCTCTGCTTCCTAGACTATATCCAGATTGTCTTTCTTCAAGTTATTCAAAGTCATTAAGCTCTTTCACAAACTGGAGGCCTTTGTACATGCCACTTGCTATCGCTAGCTTGCACTTGTCCCAAATCTCTGCCTGGTTAATTCTTGCCAATACTCGATTCTCAACATAAATATCACTTCTTTAGATGGCCTTATCTGATACTCTTCTCCCCATCCTGCTTCACCAACTTAAATTTAGGTTTCTCTCATATTATCCTTATTGTACATAATTATGACATGATTTATTTTCATCATTGTTTAACTTTTATCTCTGCCTGTAAACTAGAAATTCTGTGGTAATAGAAACTTTATTTTTGTTCACCATTGTTTACCCAATAACTAGTACAGTGTGGAATAACTGTTTTTCCAAATCCGCAGTTCTGTCATTTTTGAGGTACACCCTGATTTTAGAGATGTAAATATGTGAAAAAAAATATTTCATTGAATCAATACATTATGGTATAATAAGCTCACTCTTATATGAGAACCAGTTCTCCAGTACCTGAGACCATAAAGGCATTTCTTAATTTGTTTGTGGTTGATTGCATTTACTAAAAATTTGTCCTCAAAATTATTTTTCTGGTTAGCTGGGCAGGTAGTGAATCAGATGAATAAGAAGCTGCAGACAGGTTTTACGGAATCAGAAGTGTTACGGATATTCTGTGATACCTGTGAAGCTGTTGCAAGGTTGCATCAGTGTAAGACTCCAATAATTCACCGGGATCTGAAGGTACAAACTTTAGAGAACTTATGGATTAATACATTTTAAACTTTCAAGTTAAAATGTTCCTGAACTTGTCTTCATCTAACCCAGTTTTTTTTTATACCAGCACTGAGATTGGTCTCTGTCCCCTGCTACATTTTTGAGGCTGTCTAAAGACTGACTAGAATTTGGTGGTGATTGTCTTTAAGGTCACTTTATCTTACCTATTTGTAGACCCTTACCTGTGTATAGACCCTTACCTGTTGTATATGGTACCTACTTGCTACACTGGAAAAAATTTCTAGAGGAGATTGAACATTACTTGTATCATATTGCTAGAGATGCTAGTGCACATATTTTAGAGAATCATAGGTGTCTTTGTTGATAGCCATAAACACTAGATTGCAAAAATTCCTCTTCCTGAAATTCTTTACGCCCAGATAGCCCATGGTTAACCTTTCCTTCCAAGTCTGCTCAGATTCACTTTCTCAGTGAGTTCTGTCTTGTACCACTTTATAATTACAACCTTCATTACCATTCTCCACCTGCTCTTGCCTTTTATTATCACTTGTCACTTTCTAAGGTACTATATAATTTGCCTGTGTATTATTCCTATTGTTTATTTTCTATCCTCTCCTATTTGAATGTAAGCTCCATGTGGGCAGGGATTTTTCTCTTATATTGATATATCCAAGCATTTAGAACAGTGCCTGGCACATAGCTGGGTCTTAATATTTAATAAATGAGTGAATCCCAATTCTGACAGATTATACAAAATTTATGAAAAGTGAATAGAAGATGTCACTTAGAATATATGTTGTTAACCATGAAACTATCCAGGGAAATCTGTGGTAAAAGGATACAAGTTAAGGCAAAATTGAAATGTATGACTACAGACCTCCATCCCTTAATTTAGGTGATCAGTATAGTTCATTTTAGGTTATGAAAAATTATTAAAACTCATTAACTTTTTTCATATAGATGTTTTCACCAGAGTTGTCTTGATTTAAAACCAGAAAAGATGTAGTGGCCATATTTCATATGCTTAGTTCTTTTTTTACATGTGTAAGTTTATGCAAATCTATGTTTAAGTAGATTTCTTGTACAACTCATATATAAATCTTTAAAAAAGTAGACTAAAGTAAAATATAGAAGAAAAATTAAACAAAGCACTAATATATTTTGATAGATTGGAGAAGAACTGAATTACTCATCTAAGACTATCATAAAAATAAAAATGATTTTGGAAAAATGTGATAAAAATGGTATCATTAATTGAATGATTACCTTTTTTCAGTCATTTTTAAACAATCGACATGTTTTAATTCATTTAATTTTTACAATCCCATGTAATAAGTATTATTATTGTTTGCATTGTATAAATATGGAGACTAAAGAACAGAGTGGATGAGCAGATTGTCCAAGGGTACACATGCTAGTGGGTAGCAAAATTAGGTTGTTAATCCACATTCTCCTGTTCTAGAAACTGCATGTAATTTGTTTAGTTAAGTTACTACAACTTTGATCTCCAGGTTAAGGTGTAAAGTCAGTCTTTTCAGTGTGGTATTTTAGATAAAAATTGTATTAGGAGTCGATCAGAGGTATAATTTTATTTATTTTTTGATTGCTTGTCTATAGATAAGCTGAAGTGGCAGAAATGGAGAAGGGAGTTGTAGTATGGATTCTGACTGCCGCTAGTTACTCTCTTTCCCTGAAGCAGTTTTACAGAGGATTTAGAGTTTCTTGGCCCCCACAATAATCATCCTGGGAAGGGTGAAATACTCTGTTCTAGTAAGATAAGCAGTAGACATAGTAGAGTATATTTTTGGTCTGATCATTTGTCTTTTCTCATAGTTTGAGGGGGTACGTGTGTGCATGTGTGTATAAAACAAACCAGTCAGTGTTTATTGTATAAAATTATGGTTGTAAAGGATGATTTTCTTTTTGAAAATACTAATAATTGATTTTCTTTTCTTAAGGTAGAAAATATTTTGTTGAATGATGGTGGAAACTATGTACTTTGTGACTTTGGCAGTGCCACTAATAAATTTCTTAATCCTCAAAAAGATGGAGTTAATGTAGTAGAAGAAGAAATTAAAAAGTAAGTGTCCATCTTTATTGTGCTTTGTCTCATGGGAATTTTAGTTAATTTGGGTCTGTGACCAGCTCTGCTAATAGAAATTTTTATATATTTTATTTATAGATTTCTTTAAAATATTTCTAAATCACAAACATCATTTAATTTAACTCTGCTTTAATTCAATAGGAAATACATTTTACTGTGGGTACAAGTATTTCAGCTACCTTATAAACATTTATCAAGAAAGTTGTTAAATAAGCTATAGTAATTAGTGGAATCATTAAAGAATTTTAAGTGATTATTGAGATCAGTTAAACATCTTTGATTTTATTAATACTGAGGGTTTGTTCTTGTTAGGAAAACAATATTTGAAAACATTTAAGCTTTTACTTTGTATTTAATAATAAGATTGACTTCTGTATGCATTGAAAACAATGTGGAAAATGTGTTACTTTGTTATAATGTATTGGAAAGCTCTGTTTGAAAAATAAGTCATATCTGCTTTATGTTTTCTTAATCTTGTGCTTTCCCTGGTTGTTAGAGTTCCTGGAAAACCTTTCCCTGACTCTCTTGGTTTCTAGTTTTAGAAAATAGAAGTGTTTGTAAATCTTAAATCACCTTAGTAAAATGGTACAGAATACAAAAATATCAGTCAGAATAAGATTTTTTTATGTAGTTGCCTTTTCTAAGTTGCCTTCTCACTTCATAAATTCTCCATTGTTTAAGACTGTCTAGGGTCTCTTGAACTGCAATATGTATTTTGAAATAGACCTGATAATACTCTGGTTCAGTTATATAGCAAACACTAGGGATTTTTAGAGTACATATTTCTACTCGGAACACTTAGCCTGTGATGATTATGTTAGATTCCATAAAAACAAACTCCTTAGTAAACGTATAAATATCCTGAGGAATTCAGGAACAATACATTATTGAGTTGGCTTCTTGGGAATATAATTTTTAAAACAATGATTATATTGTGGTATTTAATGGCTGCTATAGGATTCTGCTCAAGCATCTCTGACTTGCCCGAACTTTTATTTCTTGCTGGGAGATCTGAAGTATAGTTAAGGTTCAGTGAATTTTGCATTTGTGATGAACTCAAGCTGTGAAGGATTTTTCTGCCCTTTGGCCCAATTGAGGAGTAAATGATCTAACAATTTATTCAATTTTCAGGTATTTTTTCAGGGCCTACAATGTAGTGGACATGGTTATTGGTGCTGCAGTTTAGCAGTGAACAAAAGTTCTGCTGTCATGGCAGTTCATATCCTGGTTTCTTAGATTGCTACTCTGTAGTAGTATCATTCATTATATCCCACAAATCAGGGTAGTTGGAAGAAGGAAGGCGGTGGAATGTTAACCTTTAAGATACTTTATGTAAAATAAAATGCATAAACACTCAAAATGAATGTTAAATTATGCCCTGATAGAGGAAGTCCTTCTGTATCTTGATCATTTTTGCCATGAAATTGAACACTATTTTATTAAAATATTCTGTTCATAATGTATTTGGGGTTTTTATAGTGACAAACATTTATTCACAGTATCTTGTAACTCCAAATAGCTTATGATGGTGGTCAGTATTAGAATTGTACTTAATTAGTGTAGTTAGAATTATGGCACCTAGATGATTTTTAAAACAAGTTATAAAAACAAATCTAAAGGAGATACACTGCCATGTACAAGGAAGTTTGTTAGTCTATAAAAACAAACTCCTTAGTAAGCATATAAATTAATTTTTTGAGAGGATGGAAGTTTTACTTTAAAATTGACTAAAATATTTTGATAAAGATTTTTGTAGTCAAATTATATTATTTTAAATAAATTCAAGGAAAACTATTTCCAATACATTGTCTTTATTTAAGATTTTTCTATTAAAGAAAATTAAGATTTTTATCAGAGATACTATTACACTTGAATAAAAATGTGTATACATGCTTTGTGTTGTTTAATTTTTGATAGACCTTAATGAGCTTTTAAAAATAGTATTACTCTTCTATAATGTTAATGAACAAAAAGGTTTTTTTTTCTGGCAGTATTTTATGTTGAAACAATGTAGTGCATGCCTTTTTAAAATATCTCCACTCCATTTCACTTATTTACTGCCAGGTATACAACTCTGTCATACAGAGCCCCTGAAATGATCAACCTTTATGGAGGGAAATCCATCACCACCAAGGCTGATATCTGGGTAAGGCCAAGAAAGGTTCATGTTTTCTCTAATCAAATTAAAAAAATATTATATATGGGTTCAGTTGATTATTTCCTCCCTGCTCCCCAAAAGGTGTTTCCTAATAAGTAGAAGAGTGGTGTACAGTAGAGCTGCTTATTCAGGAGACAAAAAATATTAGAACATTTTATCTTCATAATTCTGAGATGGAAAGCTTAGGTATAAAAAGACAAATAAAGGACTTCCACATGATGTAACTTTTTACCACAGTACTTTTTAGGGTTTAGGTTATGTATGAGTGTTAACATTTTTTTGATTCAGTGGAATTTTGATTGATTACTTTATGGAAAAGCTGAACATAACTCATAAGTTTGATAATTTTCTGGGGTATTGTAGGATCTTTTCAATGGAAATTACATGAGTAACACTTTTTTCCTAATTATAAACATGCCATTGACTAACTTCTGTATATCGCAGTTCTGTATCATTTAGCATATATACCTGGATTGAATTATTGAGATAGATTCTATTTCTTTATAGTTGAACTTTATGCTAGAATGTCAGTACCTCTTTAGAATTTGTTTCATAAGTAAAATATATTTGGCTATATTTACTAAACTGCAGGAAAGTATTTTAAATTTGAATTCATTTAAATTCAACCAATATTTAGCTTATATATATACCACTATGTGAGAGATAGAGGAAAAAATTCCTTTGGAAATACTTGTAGAGTTTACAAGAAAAATCATGTTTATTTTGTTTTTAAAACAATGTTCAGAAAGCAGTCTAGCATAATTTGTGAAACCAAATGAATATCTTCTTGGTTCTCTTTTCCTGGCCTCCTCCTATAAGGGTTGGGATACCCCCAAATTCCTGCAAGGTAATTAAAAAAAAGATATCTTTGATATCTTTTCATCTGTCTACATAATATATACTTTTTCATCAAACAGTGGTCCTTAAATCTTGTGGTAGTTCAATTTTTAACTATATACATAATTAAATCAAACCATGAATAAGTTCGATTTAGCTTGTGTAACTCAGATTCAGTTTGTTTTTCTCAGCATTAACGTTTGACTCATCAAATGGCTTATAGTATAACACAAAAAGCAAATTCAGTTGGATCTTAATTTATAAAATGAAGATATTAGAAGAGATGGTTGTGGAAGTCTTTTCTGGCCTATTTTTTGACTGCTTTTGAAATTTAAATTACCTAAAAAAATATTTCAACAGCAGATGAAACAACAGACAACTTAGCTCAACTACTGCTTTGAAATCATCAAAGGTTGATTTAAGAAAAAATTAATCTCTAAGCACATGATTGTTATCCAATATTTTAACAAAAAGAAGAGAGAATCTTTTTGTTCATTTTTCATGAACTGAGTATGCGTCACAAGCAGCATATTAATTTGTCTGTGATAAGTTTTATACCATTTATAGATTAGTATATGGGGTAGTATTTTTATAATAGATCGCTAAGTATAGCTGTGGGATTACAAACATATTCAGAGATTAAAAAAAAAAGAAGCAAAAAAGAATCAGAAAACAATCTATGTTTGTATGCTTGACAGAGATGATGCCATTTTTATCTTTGCTCAGGTAAAACAGAAGTATGCTATAACATTTTAGTTGTGAATTCTAGAATATCCAGAAAAATATTTAATTCATATTGGTTAAGAATTATATTTCTGGTCCTGTTTCAGGATAGTACTGATTCAGAGAGTTGTGATGTTGAAGTTATTTATTTAGCACTTTTTATTTGGGTGAGATTTTTTTTTTTTTTTTTGCTTGGAAGCTTTCATTGTAGGTTATTTTTACCCTGAGATCTGTGATGTTAATTTTATTAAGCATTAGAAAATTCACTTGAGAGATGTTTTATGTTACCTTTTAACGAAGAAAACGGAAGATGGTGATAGCCTTCAAAATCAGGTCATTTGTTTCCTTCTGTTTTTTGAACAATTCTCATTGTATCAAATGGATAAAGAGGGAAATGCTTTTGGTGTAAAAAAAAATTAGGATACCTCATTGTGTTCACAATGTGTGAGTATTTCAGATTTACGTTTTTTAAGTATACTGATGTTGCAGTCTAAAATTGTTTTCTGGAAACTCCTGCAACATTTACTCTAACATAGATACATTATGAAAGATATGACTGACAAGATAAAACTGGGGCTAAAATGCAGATCTCTTTTTGCATAGACTTTTTAATGCAGATAATACACCATTAATAGTATTTTTTTAGTGTTGTTAAGGGAGCCTTATGCTCAATTTACTGCATACATACTGAACATATCTACCTTATTAGAACAAAGCTTCATAAATTTTTTAAGCCACATTGAACTGGTTATTTCTATTCAGACTCTTTACAGTTTTGTTAATCATACAATAAATAACTCAGTAATGTCTTTGAATGAATATACTGAAATTTCTAGAGCCTTTAAAATTTTTTCAGTGGAAAACTGTTATAATATTGAAAATAATGTTTAGTAAATTAATATTGTTGAACTCACAGTTGTTTCTGTGTATTGTGATCTTTATAGTAGCTGTAACACTTAGTATATTTGTTAGTTGCATTTGCTAAGTTGATAAGTGGAGAAGATTCAACAAAGGAAAGCTGATTTGCTAATTTTTAGATACTAAGGCCACATTGCAGTATTGCTGATATAATTGGATATTGGATAATTTTTTACAATCTGCTTAGAATTAGAAATTCTCCTTATACCGTTAAAGCTTGTAGGCAACACTTCCTGTGACAACATAATGATTTTTGAGCCTGAAAATCACATTTTATTACTGCTTTTCAGGTTAGAGCTGTTAGCAGTTTAGCGAGAAAATTATGTTTTGGTGTGTTTTGTCTTTATTGTAAGCAAGCAGATTTATTGGTACTGTGATTTCTGTTAAGCTATGCAAGTACAGCAGACAGAGCCCTTCTTTTTTGAATTTTAATATAGATTACCCAGGTACAAATATGATTAGTATAATATAGAACAAAAATAATAAGATTATATACAGAAATAGAGGACTAATTTTTATAGTATGGAATAATGGCACATACTTAGTGAATAACCAGTAAAAAAGTATTGATAAATTTAACTGTGCTGGCTAACTCATATTTGGAATCCCAGGATTTTAAAACATGTTTTGTAGTTAATTTTTAAAAAATGCTGCTAGAAGGAGCCTTGAGCTTACTTTGATGGTTATATGCTAATTATGTACTAAACGTATTTTCCTTGTGAAAGAAATGAAAGAAATAATTTTCCAAAAGAGACTAACCACTTCTAATTTTAGTTACATCATTTATATCATTATCTAGAGTTATATAACATTGATTCAGCCAAGTAGCCACAAATGTAAAAAAAAAAAATACAGAAATGATACAGTTAAATGTCTTCTTAAAATTTAAACACATAAATTTGTTTAAGCAGTAATTTGTGAAAAGATTGATTCAGTGTAGAAACATTAGGCATTTAAAAAATAACATTTAGTTTTTGATTTAGTGCTATTTTTATGTCTTCTGGTTAAGTTGATTACTTGATCTCTGATGATATTATGCTTCTTTGTTTTACAGGCACTGGGATGTTTACTGTATAAACTTTGTTTCTTCACTCTTCCTTTTGGTGAGAGTCAGGTTGCTATCTGTGATGGCAACTTCACCATCCCAGACAATTCTCGTTACTCCCATAACATACATTGTTTAATAAGTAAGTATTTGGAAAAATTTATGAAATAACTTTAAGATACTGTAATTAGAGCCTACTATTTACATCCTTTTACCTAAATCTAGTCTTTTAATTTCATTTATTATAATTTTATGTAGCTATAGTAAAAAAGAAAACATTTCAAAAGATGTTTATAGACTTTTATAGACATGAAAACAGTGTAATTACTGATTAGTACATGGATATTTTTAAGTCCCTAGATAAGCTTTTGAAGAACATAAATTATGTAATTAAGGAAACTGGAATTTCTGGAAGAACTTACATCATAACATTTAATTATTCAGTTTTTGTTCTTTTGAAATCCAAATATCCACATTTCTTGCTTCTTTAGATCAAAGTATTGCTAATTTTAGATTGTTGGCTTATTTAGCCACCCTTTTTAATATCTGTTCTTTATTGATTATAAAATGGTTATCAGAAAGCAACCTTAGTATCAAAAGGGGTAGGCCTGTGGGCCCTTGATTCCAAAAGAGTACCTCATTTTTCCACCTGGCTTCCTCTAAGATTTTTTTCTTCCTCTTTGATACTGTAACTTAATTTTTTATATATGTACATAGTAAAATTTCTGAAAAAGATGATTTGAGGGGAGGGGGAGGATTATCAAATAGCTACTAAAATATATTAGGAAGCTGCAATATTTAAACAGCAGCTCTCAGCACTGCTTTAAAGTGTTTCTAGCATTTCTACTCTTTTTTTCTGCATTTTGACATTTCTTTGTCATAGCCTCTAATCACAGAGTTAAATGCAGTAGAAAAGAGGGTCACTCTAAATATATTTGTTGTTTTGTATGATAAAGATGGCAGTTCAACTTAGTGGGAAAATTTATTAGCAATTTGTAGTCAAAAAAAATCAGGCTGGATCTCTACCTTAAACTTTATGCTGAAATTTTAAATAAATCATAAGATAAAATTAAAAATAAAACATAAATGTACTTGAATAAAATAGGTGTGAATTTATTTATAACACTATAATGGGTAATCTATAAACTAGGGATTAAATCTCAGGAATTAGAAAAGATGACTCTATTTACATATAAATTTAAAGCATTAAAAATCCCCCTAAATCCATGAACCCCAGCTTAAAATCAAATGATCAGTTGGGAAAAAAAATCTTACACATTTGACAAATGGGTAACTTTTATATCTTATAAGGCTCATGTAAATCAAAAAGAAAAGGGAAACACTCCAGAAGAAAAATGGGCAACAGAAAATGGAGCATAAAGGGCTACCTAACCTCACTTTGCAGAATTATTATGTAAAGCACACTTTATATTTCTGTAATGTGGATTTGTTCAGTGTTAGAAATTGAAGAATTAGGTCAGTTAAGTACAAAAATTACATTGTCTCATGTGGGATGTTTGCCTCAAGTGGGATAATAATAAATATGAGTGCCTGTACCTGGGGTTTTCTTCCCAGAGAGATTTACCACTCAGTTTTGTGTGGCTCTCTGCTTATGGAGACCCCTCGAATAGCAGCCCCTCTGGCCCATAGTTCTCCTTCACTGGTTGAGCACTTCTAGCCTCGTTTTCATATCCTTGTGCAGCTTCCAGCCAGGTTAAACTACCTGCCTGGGCAGTCCAAGTTGCCTTCCCAGATACCAGTTAATGTTTTGTAAGCACTCTGGTGACAAATGTGTATAGTTTTTCAATGATCTGTCACAAATCTATTTTTCCCATTAGCCCTGTTATTTTTATCCCACCATTTTGCAGAACGTGGATTTTTAAAAAAGAGCAAACATGCTTTTTAGTGTATATTTGAATAAGCATTAGACTCCCTTATTGTCCAAAAATTAGAGCATCAAAAGCATGAAAGAACTAATTGGAATGCTCAAAGAATGGGTAGAGGAATTTACTTTGGCTGTCGAAAGTTCTAGCTAACTGAAGTTTAACTTTTCGTTGAAGCCCTTATTGTAAGTCATTGTAACTGTGACACTGTTTTGTCCCTAAATATAATTTTTTAATCACAGTTGAACTGAGGATTTTATTGGGGATCTTGCAATATCTTAGAAAAACTGATTATTCTCAGTGGATGATACTGTATGAGAGACTGAACAATATATACCCTTATTTGTGATTTAATTTGCTTGAAGTAATAAGATCTTATTTTCTTATGGTAGATTTGGTGGTTTTTTTTCTTTGTGTATGTGTGGTGTGTGAGTATGTGTTTGTGTATAATGGCAAGGTGGAGAAGCTAAACACTTGATGACTTTAGGATCTAATTGGGCTTTAGTTAATTGATACTGTGCAACATATACTTCCTTTATTTGTCAATAAATGTACAGATTTTAGTTTTTATCTGTGTCAGTATAAATTTGATCATGTATTAATGTTTTGGAACTTATTTCTGAGAGCTAGGCAGAAATTTTTAAAAATATTGAATAAAAAGTATTCAAGTAAATGTATTTATCTCCGCTCAAAGGATTTTTATGGACTTTACTTTTTAAACATAGTCTTCACTAGTAAAAGCTTAAAGTAGAGATTTTTAAAACCAGAACATACTTATCTACAAAGTGTAATGTTTTTAGGAACATTTAGATTATTTGCAGTTCTGTCCTTTATATTTTCACGTGACTTTGCCTGTTTCCTACCATCCTCTTTAGGTTTTTCTGTCTGCTTTTGTAATAAGTAATTAGTGATTTACATTTTTTTGAAGTAAATCCTACATTCATAAAACCAGGAATTGCCTAGTTGTGCTTATAATTTTTGAAAGTGAAACTTTTTATTGCCAATTGTCTATGCAATGTAGTTGATTCCACATATTATAATATCTTTTTTGTATTGATAGTTTTACTAATTCTAGTTGCATCTATTTCATATGGTCAGGATGTTTGAAAATGAAGTAGCCATGCCTAATCTTTGTTAAAACTGTATGGTTTGTGGTTATTTAATATTTAAATATACTTTTGATTATCACTATTTTGTCAAGGGTAATAATTATTATTACCTTCTATCCATAAAGCTCTGTTTAAGTATTAATTTCATTATACTTTTCTGCAGACTTTTCTTAAAAAGTCTTAACTTTTTTTTCTTAACTTCTGTTAACTTTTCCAGTAGACAACCAATAGAGGCAGATTGAGGGATGAGGAGAGAAGCACTTTCCATTTATGAATCTAAGAGTTGAAAAGGACTTAGAAACCATTTAGAGGAGAATGAGAAGCAAAACTAAAAGGATTGCTGAATAGTTACAATGAGTGAACACAAGGCTGGTTGGCTCACTTTTTTTTTAGCTTCAGTTAGAGTGGTTAAGGAATTACATGATGGGAATTAAGAACAAGGCCTCTGGAGCCAAAGGCCACTGCCACTTATTTGGTATAGAACATTGGGCACCTCCATTTAACTCAATCTCATTTCTAAAATGATCATATTAAGAGAATGTACTACTTAGAGTTATTGTGAAAATTGAATTATGAAAAGTGCTTCTTAGCATGTGTAAAGAGATGGCCTTTAATGCTATCATCATGACTGCTGTGATCACTACCACTACTATTACTACTGATATCTATTATAATTCTTCCAGAAGAATTCTTCTGGGTAAAGATCAGGGAGGGTATCTGCTGTCAGATACTCATTAGGATATTCTTTCCCTGCAGAGATTTCTTTGGATAATTTGAAGCAGAACTTGGGTTTGCAGTTTAATTGTGGATCTCCCAAAGCTTTACCAATAAGTTAGGATATATTCCAGAGTATACTGTTAAATGTTACTAATTATTTTTCTCACCTCTTACTTTGTGCAGTGATGTAGTGAATCATAATGATCAAGAGGTGAACAAGAGGGAAATCTTTGTGTTTTTTGTTTTTTGTTTTTTTGCTTTTGGGTGCTCACTTACTGTTGCTTTATCGTTTTGTATCTTAGCTCTTAGCAGCTTATCTGTTTGGTTTAAATTTATTTATTTTATAATTGATATATAACGTTATGTTAATTCTAAATATACAATATGATTTGATGTGTGTGTATATTGTGAAATGACTACCACAGTAGGTCTAGTTAACATCCATCACCTCACATAGTTACACATTTTTTCCCTTATTTTGAGACCTTTGAAGATCT